>PVIC010001865.1:0-68523 GCA_004025085.1 Thryonomys swinderianus
CTGGGGAACCAAATACCCAGAAGGTCCCTTTTGAGCAGGGGTTCCAGAAACTCTCTTCTTAAGTGAAAGGTTTGGTTTTTTTGCACTCTTGAGTCTACAGACTTCTGAGATGTTCTCAAGGCAGCTTTCTTCTTATCCATGCACAAAATATAAGTTTCTTTTTAACAGTGTTAATTTTTTTCAGCAATCATGCCTCTTTTGGTTCCAACTTTACATGTTGTTCTCCCTGGGCCAAAATTTAAATTTTTTCAGTTTTTTCTGTTCTGCCTTTTGCCTCCCAAATCTCACAGTAGATCTGGATACCGCTGGTCAGCAATACACATTCCACAACCTGAATGTTGGGTTGTCATGATAGTTCCCCGACAGATTAATTGATCCATCATCCTTAGTCTCAGTTTCCTATAAAGTCTCGGGATATAGAAAAAATGTAGACAAATTTTCCACCAGAGTGTAATACATGTTTCCTAGTCTATCCGCCAATAGAGTCCTTGTATCCAACTGAAACCTCTGAGACTTGCCTCTACAATCTATTTTTCTATCAGCACTCTGGTCTTCTGAATTCAGACCAGAATGACCCATCAAGTTCTTCCTACAAGCATTCTAAGGCTTCTCTAGTCAGTATCTCCAACTTTCCAAACTCTTCCGAAAAACTAGTTCCAAAGGCTTCAGACCACATGATTAGGTAGTCACAGAAACAACCCCATTGTTGGTACCAATCTTCTGTATTAATAAGCTTTCCTACTGCTGAACACAAAACCCAACATCCACAGTGTAAGGAGAAAATTTATGTAGCTCATGGTTTCAGGAGATTCAGTATATGATCAGCTGGATCCAAAGCAGAAACATCAAATATGTTACATGCCTTTAGGCTCCTCAAGGATGTCAGTATTCCTTGAACGAACTCTACTTTGACAGGGCACATTACTATTTTAAAGGCTAGACACAATTTGTACCTATCTGATTTTATAAAAGTATTATAGAGAAGAACTGACTAGAAGTCTGTAAGATTTGCACCTTTTAACTTTTGATGTTTTAAAGTTTGTATCTTAAAGTAATTTTGGATTTGTAAGATACAATACAAATGTAGAATTCCCTATAAAGCTTTTGCCCAGCTTCCCCAAATACAAGCATTGTACATAATATAGTATGATTGTAAAAATTAGGAAATCAGTATGGATACAATATTACTAAGTAATCTATAAACTTTTTTCAAATTTTATCAATGGCTGATAAATGTTCTAAATGTTCTTTTGGTCCGGGACCCAATTTTTAATCTCCCATAACACTTAAGTGTTGTATGACAATCAATCTGTGACACAATTTTCTCAGTCTTGATGTGTCTTAATCTGGTGTGTTTCAATGAAGGTTGAAATTTTGTAGAATGATCCTAAGTTTAGGTTAGTCTGATCTTTCAGTCAGATCAAGGTAAGACATTTTCAGCAAGAATATTACAGAAATGCACATCTTTCTTAGTGGATCGAATCACAGATTTTACTTTGTCTCCTTATGGCAATGTTAACTTGGTTTAGTGTATATCTGTTTGGTTTCTCCACCATAAAGTTCCCAACGATCTGAATTTACTGCCAACTATCTGACAGGGAGATATTTGACTCAACAAATATTCTACTTGTCCTTGTCTGTCCAGGCTGCTCTAGCAAAACCATAAACTTGACATCAATAATCAACATTTATTTGTCACAATTCTGGAGGCAAGAAGTCAAAACTAAAGTAATGGCAGATGTTGTGCAGAGTGGTGCCTGTTCCTTTAGGTGGTTCCTTTTAAATATCCTCATGTGGTGACCCATAACAGAGCCCCTGGACCTCTTCCACAAGGGCACTAATTCCAATCATGTGGGATCAGTCCTCATGGCCAAATCATCTCTCCAACACAGCATCTTCTAATACTATCAGCTTGCAGTATTAGTTTTCAACAAATGAATTTGAGGGGAGGGGGACACAAACATTCAGTCCATAGAACCATTTATCATTATACCTCGGCCATTGCATTTAGGATTCACTGGCAATTCATTTATTTTTATTTTTTAGTGTTTTTTGAGACAGGGTCTTGCAATCTACCGCAGGCTGGCCTTGAACTCACTGCAGTCCTCCCACCTCAGCTTCTGAAGTACAGGGATTACAGGCATATGGCACCATGCCTGGCTTACTGACAATTCTTACCTACAAAAATGTGATGTCTCTCAAGTGGTGACTGTCATTCTTTCTACAGTATCACTGGAATTGTATAGAAAGGGTTATCTCTTCTAATTTATTTACTCAGTTTTTACTTGTTTATTCATTTATGCCAGTATAATCTGATGGATATTTATTTTGTTCTATAAGCCATATTCTCATCCATAGCCAGCGTTATCTAGTGCATTAACTCAGTATGTTCTGTATTTAATCACTGATAGCCCTTTCGAGTTGGTCCTGTGTTCTTCAGATAAGTCTCACTTTTTGAGCTTTCATTACTTTCCACACTGCAAGATGCTCTAGATTTATCTTGTCCTTTCTTAGTCCTGGATCTTTGATTAGTTATTTCTCCTTTTATTGAAGAATGACATTTAGAACTAAGATCTGGGAGTGAGGTATGCTCATTGTTGGTGGAGTATCAGTATCTGTAGTTTCAAAGCATAGTACAATTCAGTATTTTAAATTTTGGTAGATGTCAGGGACCTTTCTAAGAGAGAAATTCTTTGATAATTTCTAAAACTACAGATGCATCTTTTCTTAGGTTGACTTTTGATCACTTGTATCATAGTAAGAGAATGAGGGTTTCAAGTAGAAGATGTAAATTTCAGTCTGCAGAAAATTTCTTCTACCACATATTTTATTCCTTCATTGTGGAATTTCTGTTATGTGTATGAGATTTCTGTACTGGAGCCTTCACAGCTCATCTTGTCTGTAACACTTTTCATCTTTTCTCCTCTGAATTCCAGGACGGATTATCAGGTTTATGCTCTAATTCATATATTCAGCTTTCTTTGGCTCCCAATACTTTGTTCACTATCTCCTCTGCACTTTAAAGTTAGCAAAAAAATGTTAGCCATTGGAGTAAGGAGTAGGAAAAGCCCAATGCAGACTTCCTTTTCTCACATATTATGTACTGAGATATAATTTACAAAGTGCTGAATAAGCAACTTTTTTTTTTTTTTTTTTTTTTTTTTTTTTTTTTTTTTTTTTTTTTTTTTTTTTTTTTTTTTTTTTTTTTTTTTTTTTTTTTTTGAGACAGGGTCTCGCTTTGTAGTTCAGGCTAGCTCTGAGCTCACTATGTAGCCCAGGCAAGCCTCGAACTCAGCAATCCTCCTGTCTCTGCCTCCCGAGTACTGGGATTACAGGCGTGAGCCACCACATCCGGCTATGCAACTTTTTTTGTTTTGTTTTGTTTTTTGTTTTTTGTTTTTGAGACAGGGTCTCGCTTTGTAGTTCAGGCTGGCTCTGAGCTCACTATGTAGCCCAGGCAAGCCTCGAACTCAGCAATCCGCCTGTCTCTGCCTCCCGAGTGCTAGGATTACAGGCGTGAGCCACCACGCCCGGCACTGTGGTACGTGGTTTGATTGCTGGTGGGCATGAGTCTCCATGCCCAGCATTGTATGTGGCTTCCGGGGATCAAACTCAGGACCTTGCGCTTGCGAGGCAGGCGCCGGAACCATTGAGCTAACCCTCTGGCCCTGACTATGCAACTTTTAAACAAACATCTGTGGTAGTTTGGGCATGGCCTGTCCTTCAAGGGTTCATATGTTTTAAGCTTTTCCTCCAATGTGAGACTGTGAAGAAGTGATGGGACCTTTAAGAGGCAGGGCCTACTGAAAAGTAATAATGTTATAAGATGTCTTTGGATTGAGTCTCAATTCAAGAGGGAAGCCTCACTGTAGGCTCAAGAGCAATCAATGTTAAAGGAATGGATAAAACTGCCTGGGGAAAAAAAGAAGCACCCTCACATAAAACCTACATCATTACAGTCTTCAAGAGATGATGAAGAAAATGAGACCAGAAAAAGCAAATAAAAATAGTGGTTAAAGGTGGAGGAAATTCAGAAGACAAAGGGGAATTTTGAAGGAAAGATAATATCAAATACTGTCATGAGGTAGGAAAACAAGAACACTAGGTTTGGCCTTTGGGGTTTTCTTGGTGACCTTCTTTCAGAGCAGTGAGGAATAAATGTGAGATGAGGAACTAGAGACAAAGACTCCTCTTTGAAAACATTAGGCCATGAAAGAAAGGAGCGCTTTTGCCAATAGACATTTTAAATGAAGCAACAAAAGAACAAGGCACCGTGGTGTGCTTGCCAAGCATTCTGAGGCTGAGGCAGAAAGATTGCAAGTCAAGCCCAGCCCGGGTAACAAGACCCTGTCTCGAAATATAAAATGAAGCAAAGTCTAGGGTGTAGCTTAATGGGAAAGCCCTGGATTCAATCTCTAGCACCACGGTTGGGGGGATTGCATTAAGTAGTATGCAACTAAGTCCCCAAGGAGTGACAGACACACATTAGAGTTCTTCAAGAAGGACTTTGGGAAGTCTCTGGGAGGCAGTCATTCCAAGTTCTGGCCAACAGATGAATGCTGGGTGCTCTTGAGATTTGGTTGGGCTGTAAAGACCAGGAGACACAGGCAGAGCTCAGTACTGGAGGAGGAATAATATGCAAGTTCAACATCTGGGTGCCAGCTGCTGGTAGAAAAGAGTGCCTATCTCTGAGGGATACAGGATGAGACAGAGTCGGCTTTGCCAGATGCTCAGCTCCCCAATGAGCAACTCCGTTTCAGATTTCATCCATCTTCAGTTTTTGAGACACCAACCATAAGGAAGAAGTCAAGCTTCCCAAAACTTCTCCAGCAGTTTCTTTACTCATCATCTCTAGCTGCTAGACATTGTGTCATTCTCAGTATTTGATTGCGGATTCTGTAGCAGTTCTACCCTTTCCTTCCTACCCTGGCCACCTCTGGGCTGCTTCCACCTTCTCTTTGCTCTTCCTCCAAATGCCACCTTTTAAAAAAATTTTTATTTATTTATTTTTTTAGTGGGTGAAGTAGGGCTTGGGAAGACAGAAATGAAAAACCACGTCCATCCCTCTAGTTGTGGGGTGTCAGGAGTGCTCTTCTGCAGAGGCTGCCAGGTGTAAACAGTTCCTTGGCTGTAACATAGTGATATGTGTGGTGGGGTTGGTGGGTGGAGGACTGAGAGATTATATGCACTGAGGTCCTTCCCACCACTAAAGGCAGGAACCAGTCCCCTGCGCTCACTCAAGGGTATTTTCTGTTTCTGTCCATTTGAGGAAGTTGCTTTTTCTTAGTATTTAGGGACTGAGGAAAAGAAAAGTTATTGGTGTTGGCATTTCTCAAAGCCTCAGTCAGAACTGTGGCTTTTCACCAACAACGTGTAACCCTGTGGTGGGTTTTAGATGCCTGTAACAGATATTGTGACAGAGCCCATTCAATAGTGGAAGTGGAGATTTCAGCTTTGCCTTTTCTCAGCTCTAGAATAAGTGTTGGTTTTTTAATTTCAGGGGTTGCCTCAGCTGTAGCAAACCCTCTTATTCTCACTCTGTAAATGAGGAAACTGAGGCACTGGGAAGTGCAGTGTCTTCTGGGGAGGCACTGCAACTCTTGGTGTAACAACGCCTGACATGTTGTCTGTGGAGGGGTAGAGGGCGGCAAGAAGAGAGTTATGATTTCAGAGGCAGTAACACACCACTCCCTACCTGAAGCGACAGCCGACCCTGGCGCTGCAGGGCTAAAGCCAGAGGTCACACCTGAGGCTGGAGGAGCTGAGCTTTAGGTCTGGATTGGCTGGAAAGGTCTAGGCGGTTCCATAGAAGGAGGAGGGTCAAAGTGCCCGTTCTCTCAGCCGTGGTCAGGCACTATAAGGGTTAAGAGCACCCAAAGAAAATAGAAGTAGGAGGAGGAAGTGGGGCGCTGGGTAGCAGTAAGAGAAGGAAGCAGCTCCTCAGAGCTTCCTCTTTCTCCTCCTTCCCCGAAGTCCCGCTCCGCGGCCTCCCCCCTGCTCCACCCACCCCTTCTGCGCGGGCCAAAATGCGCTTCCGCACCCGGGCCGAACCTCTCCTTACTTCTGGAGAATCGTGCTGCTCCGTGCCGGCGTCCTTCGACTCCCGACAGACCCCGACTGGACCCGTACCTCCCGAGGGCAGGCGGGACCCGAGCTGGAGGTCGTTCTTCACACGCTCGTCAGGTTGCGGACCTGCAGTCTTGGAAGGCCGGGGAAGGACGGCACCTGGCTGACGCGGCCCCGCCGGCAGGTGGCGCGAGAGGCCGGCGAGTGCCGTCCCCGCCCCCGGTAAGCTCCGCCCGAGGCCCCGCCCCCAGCCCGCTGGACTTGCTGAGGCCAGTCAGATGCTGGGACTCGCTGCCGGGCACCACCGCGGTGCGCTTGTCCGGGTCCTCACCCGAACTGCAGGGAGTCGCCGCTGGAGAGGGGCTGGGCGCCCGGCGGGGACTGCAGGTGTGTGACGGGGCGACGGGACGGGCGCCGAAGGAGGGCACGCGTGGGAGCCCGAGGCAGAGCCAGAGCGGGCTGGGGGCCGTCGGGAAGAGTCTAACGCGCAGGCTGGACAGACCGCGGCGTCCATCCCGGAGAAGTCCCGCCGCATGGGCAATCTCGGAGACGGAGGGCGTCCCGCCCCGTTCACCTTGTAACTCAGGCAGCTAGCTGTAGACCCCTCTATGCGGCTGTGTCCTTTGCCTCTTCCTGCCTCGGCCACGGACCGCTTTGGGTCCTGAGGTATAGGAGCTCGTCTCCTCAGCGAGAGAACTCCGGAGTGAGCATGGGCACCAAAGACCCTTTGCCATCAGGACCTGGGAGTTGTGGAATTGCTGCCCGGCGCCCTCCGTCCAACCTCAGCGTCCCCTCTCTGGTGAGCGCGAATCTCCCAGACAGCTAAGTAGTGAAAAGCACGTTCTGCGCTGTCAGAGGATCCGTGTTTACACACTGAGTGTCCCTGCCTGACTTCGCGTGTGCGTGTGTGTGTGTGTGTGTGTGTGTATGTACTTGTGCGTGCGCGTCCTGGCTCATCCTAGGCAGGATAAATACACGAGAAGTTCAGGACAGTAGGAGGAAGGAGATTGTTCAGAGGGAAAAGGAAGGCAAGATGAAAGCAGCAGGATGTGGTATAAAGTGAGTTAAGCCTCCGGCAGTGAGGAGGGTGTGTTTAGGCAAAAAGATGGTTAAAACTAGGCCAGCTCTAGCTAAAAGGACTTCTCTGGATTGCCAGGCTCTTCCTCCCTCCCATGGGCTGCTCTGGCCTCATATCCAAGCTTTCCTTCTTCCTGCACCCAGGACCACCTGGTAAGGCCTTGGCTCCCAGAGCTGGAGTGGTCTCCTAGGGTATTTGTTAAAACACAAGATTCCTCAGGCCCAGCCCTGTAGCACACTTTTACAGGGGGGGGATCTAGAATCTATTTCTCAAAATATTTAATAAGCACTTTAAATGATGGTGTGATGTAGAAAAGAAACCTGCATTCCAACCTGGCGCAGCTGTGTGGCCCTCAGCATCTTACACCCCTATGCCAACTTCAGCCTTCCTATCTTAAAATGTTTTCCAATACTGATGGGGTGTGTGGAAAATTGAAGGAGACAGGTGTGATGTGCACAGCTGCACATGGAAGATGCTCCAGGAATGTTTATAGAACGAGAGTCGGAGTCAAGTGTTTCCTTGCTTCTGGGTGAATCCAGGGGCATTTCTTCACCTAGGAGAAGGCCATGTTGGATGCCAGAGCTGCTTCTGTTTCAGAATAACTCCTACTTTTGAAGTGTAACTAGTCAAGACTGTGGGGTCTTTGGGTGCTGGGCCTCTGTGGGGTTCTCAGGTCTGCAGCTTGGGTGCATGAGTGATTCATTATCTCCTTCCTCAAGCTTCAGTGCAAGCAGACCACCTTAGCCTCCCAGCTTTGCTTTCCTCTGTCACAGGCATTGCTTTTTGTTCCTTTCAAGAATGATAGGGGGAAGCTCACTGGTTATACTGGGCACCAAGGGTCTTTGGGGTTGACGGTGGTCTAAGTGAATGAGAGAGGTAGAAGATTGTGGGCTGACTGGCTGGTGGATGCTATCCATCCGGGTTAACCATTGATTAGGGATCCTGCCAATGGCTATGGTGATGGCAATAAGTGGGGAGGAGGAGGGCCAGCAGCTTTTCACTTGAGCAGTTTAGGATCTGATAGCTCCAGCTTGGATTCAGCTGAGCACTCAAGCTGGCACATACAGCTTTTGTTTAAAGAGGGGCTGATCTGGCCAGGCTAATGGGACCCAGAAGACCTTTTTGGCTTCAACTAGTGGGCCAAAACTTGAAGACACTTCTAGAGGAATATGATAGAGTGATCACCAGCAGGTCAGAGGTGAAGTGTTTAGTTTGATTTTCAAGCCTCTGGTAGAGTTGAGAGGGATTGGGGAAAGACTCTACCTGGCTTCTCCCCACAGGGAAGGTGGCATACTTCAACAGTAAGCATAGATTACATATTAATAGGTTTCATCAATTTAAGGATTTTATGTTTTCCCATTTTAGCAATGTCGAAATCAAGGTGTATCTTACCAGTTGTGTTATCTTACAAATATAACAGGCAGCAATAGTTCTTCATGACACAAAAATTAATGGTACTTCTTATAATTGATGAAGTCTTAGATTATGCTAAATATGTATAAAGACACACACAGAATTATGTTGCTCTTATATCTTGCTCATATTTTTTCAAATAGCTCTTCTAAGCACCAAAAATTTCTCTCATTGCAAAAGAAATCTTTGTAAGAGATTTATACCACACTAGGTCTGGTTTAGTAGGTTTTGTTATTGTTTGTTTTGGCAGTACTGGGGATTGAACCTAGCTACATCCTCAGACCTTTTTTTTAAATTGAGTTTATTGGTACATTTCATATATACATTATGATCATCTGCAACATTTGCTGTTGTTTGATTTCATGATAGCAGCCATTCTTTCTGGAGTAAGGTGGAATCTCAGTTTTGTTTTCATCTGCGTTTCTCAAACGACCAGCAACACTGAACATTTCTTAATATGTTTCTTCACTGACTTTACTTCTTCATCTGAAAAATGTCTGTTCATTTCAGATGCTCATTTTTTAATTGGGCTTTTTAATTGGAGGGGGGTTGAGTTTTTTAGGTTCTTTATATATTCTAGGGAGTAGTCCTTTGTCATCCTCAGACTTTTATATTTTATTTTGAGACAGTATCTCAGCAAATAACTAAATTGTCTAGCCTGGGCTCAAATTCATGATCTGTTTGCCTCAGCCTTCCAGAGTGCTAGGATTACAAGTATGTGTCACTGTTCCTGGCTCTGTTTAATTCTTGAAATCTGTGTCAAATAGATCTAATCTGCCATCTTCTTTTATACACTGGGTCTGCTCAGGACACATTTTGTGCTCTTTGAGCCTTCTTCACACCCTTCCTTTATTCCTTTGGCAATGGTATCTGGCACTGTGCTGAGTACTTCATGTCCTTTCATCCTTACAGCCACACTGTGAGATGGCCACAACTACTATTGCATTTTTATAGACCAAGAAACTGAGGCTCAAGGCCAGTTGGCCAGAAGGTGCCAGAGCTGGGTTCATGCTGGCTTCGCTCTTGACCAGAGGTGAGCAACTGTGAGTGGCTGCTGATGTGTGTCTGTGGGTGTCAAATGCATGCCCTGCCCTTCTGGGGCCCGCAGTGTGGCCATGTATGGGTGTTTTATCTTATGTCTTTGTTTGCTTCTAGACTTGCTGCTAGGTTCTGAATAACTGAACCTACCCATTAAGTAATTAATAATTAATATGTAATTAATTAATAATTCCAGATAATCAAGACATAGCTGTGGTGGGCCATCGACTTAGCTCAGTAGTTCAGCAGCTACCCCACAAGCAAGTGCAGGGTCCTGAGTTTGACTCCTCCCCCATACCAAAAACAAACAAATGAACAAAAACATAGCTGTGGCAAGATACCAAAGGAGGGAGAAGAGCTGATAGCAGAGGAAAAGTAGATGATTTTCATGGCATAGAGTAAATAAAGATCCTTCCTGAGTATAAGTCTATAGTTGGTGCCAGGCTCTGAGTATTAAATTTGGCCTCAGTGGGCCTCCACCCTCTGAGCTCACTCCTGCTGCCATGGTGACATAAGACAACAAATCTGAGTTAGTTGCTTTTCAACTTAAAACTCTACAGAGCTCAAAACTTTACAGAGCTGGTGAGGAACAGTACACATTAGTATGGCTACCAAGGCCTCCCACCGCCCAGCCCAGGTCCACCTCTCAAGTGGACGTCTCTGCAAGAGCATGTGCTGCTTTTTCTCCCTAGATTTCTATCCATACACCTACCTGCCGGAACTGAAGATACCTCCTTTGACGTTGGGCTCAGGCTTCTACAGTCTTCCCCAACTGCCCTTCTCACCCCATAGCATTAAGTGTCCCTCCTTCTGTCCATCTGTAGCCTCCTATGGCCTCTCACTGTGGCTCTAACCACCCTGGGCTCAAGGCACTGACCAATGAGTTGGCATAGCTGTTGGCTGCTCTCTGGAGCTGCAGCATGAACCTCCCCAGGATCTCCCCCACAGAGGAAGCTGCTTGGATCCACAACGGGGGGGTCACAAGGGAGTGGTACGCTTTTCGTTTTCATGTCCTCCAGAGCCTCCTCGTTGCTGTTGTTGATCTAGGCAAATGAGCTTGTGGGTTTCCTCCAGGGGGCAGGGTTGGGGTATGAAGGCTCAGTGTGGCTTCCAGCTTCTTCTTTTGAGTGAGGTCAGGGGGGGCCTGCTTTGGCCTGACACCTCTACTACCTCTGTCCTTGTGCCTCTCTGATATCAGTTTCCCTGTCTACACAATGGAAGTGTGGCGCCCAAAGCCATTGCTCCTGCTGGCCCCTCATGCTTGGCTTTGTGTTCAGTACTTCTGTGTGGCACACCCTATTGTTCCAGCATAGGTCTGTCTCCAAGGACACTGAGCAAGACACACATTGCTCCTTCTGTTATGGGAATCACTGTCTAGTGGTCAAGCCACAAAAAATCATTGAATTACAGTCATGGGAATAGTGTGATACTATGAGATCATGTAAAGCAAGCTAAATGCAGCGGAGTTTAAGGAGAACCTCTCTGAACTTATATTTGAGTTGATACTTGAGAGATCTGAAATAAAAGAAAATAATGGTGCTGATAGTAATAAAACCTAACACTGAGAAGACACTTTTTTGAGACTCTTTGGGTATATTATCTTATATAATCTTTTTAGCAATTCTCCAGGGCAGTATGTGGAGGTCCTCTTCTAAGAGAATTAAACCACACAGCTGCTGGCAGTCATATAATTCTGTCTGGTAGGGACTAGCAACTCATTCCCATATTATGACATATGACTCACCCCATATTATGGACAGTAGAGTGAGAAATCCATTACAGAGGGGAATGTTCTCTTTTCCTTTTTTGCTAATCATTGTCAGAAAGCATATTGCACCCAGAATCCTCTGCCTTTTTGTTTCCCACTAGTGGCAAAGGGAGAGTACTGTGGAAGTAGCACTGGGCACTGGGCAATAGAGACAAAAAGAAGCTTGCGGAGTGGGAAGAAACTTGCCTAGCATATATGAGGTCCTGGGCTTTACTCCTAGCACCTCAGAAAGTAAAGTAAAACAAGGTTGCATGGGATTTTTTAAAAAATAGCTAAGGGAACCCACCTTCAGATGAACCCCCCCCCCCATTAACTGCCCCTATTGGAAGCTGCTATTCCTGTAGGGCTCAGAAACCCAACTCTTGATTTCCTGTGTCATCCAAGAAGTCCTCCATCTCAATCTCACATCCTTCTTCATCCAAAGCTATCCTCCCAGAACAATGGAGCCTGTGCAGACATCTTAGTTGATGTCTGGTCTGAGTGTTTGTTCCTGCATGGTTTGGTGGTGTGGATTCTTGTCAGGCAAATCTTCACACACCACTTCCACCCAGGCTGGCTGAGGTGGCCAAACCTCCTCATGTTTTTTTTGCATTTGTTAGATTACATCTGTGCCTGCAGATCTTCCAGAAGCGTCTCTAGGTCTCTAGATACCAAGACCCTTTGAAAAGCCAATGGAGGTGATAGATTCATAAACATATGTGTACACATAAGCAAACACACATGCACAAACATTCTTTCTCTTAAAAATTTTCATAAAACCTGAAAGTTTTTTTCAGATCTCTACAGTGCATTAAGGAACTGGGCTTAATAAGATGTGTTCTATAAAATATGATTTTCTCTATGCTGATTTCTTTGGATAACCCTTAGCACAGCTAAGAGGAAACTGTTGTTAGAAGCAAACATGGAGTGGTGGTGGAGAATAAAAACTGTCAAGACACCCCCAGTGACTCACTGGTGAGAACTTAAGGCAGTGTGGTAGGGTACTGAGCACCCTAGTTACACACCAAGCAACCACCACGTGTATGTTATTTGGATTTCTCATCAAGTTTTGAATTCAACCCATTCTTAGATGATTAATGAACATGACTTTTGCCAGTGGAGTTTTGAAAAAGAAGCCCTTCTACTCTGACCCCAAACTATTGAACTAGATTTATGTTAGAACTGAGAAAATGTCTTTGTGGCCATTTGCATGAATAGAAATGATCTAGGACACAGAGTGGTGGTTCCTGCTATTTCTTTGCCACATATGCGAGCAACTTCCCATGTTCCCAGGGACTGGCGTGAGTTTGGGGCTTCATTTCTTTGATGTGGTCATAATTCGTTAGAAGTAAAGTGCTATGTCTGAAGGAAGTTTTCTTCAATTCCTCATTTTTAACAATGTTAAAAGCATGAATGAGTTAAGTCAAACACTACTAGGAAATTTTTCAACTGGCTGTAGATTTTACATGACACGTTATAACATTACTCTCATACTGAGCCCTCTTTGCATTTCAGGAATAAAATCAGTTTGGTGAAGGTGGTTTATTCTCTGTGAATTCAGGGCTACAGTTATTTATCTCTGATCCTCTTCAGGAGTTTTTGCATGTGTCCTCATGTGTTAGTTTCCCATTGCTATAATAAATATTGAGATAACTAATTTATAAAGCAGAAAGGTTTGGTTTGGCTTGGCTTGCAGTTTTGGAGGTTTTAATCCATTTTCAGTTGGTCATTACTTTTTGTTTTTGGCAAGACAGCACATAGTGGCATAAATGCATGGTGGAGCAAAACCGGTCATCTCATGGCTAGGAAGGGAAAGGGAAAAAACGGGTCTGGGGATCCACTGTACCTTTTGCTCCTTGGTTTGTGCCTCTGTTATCTGCCCCCAGTAACCTAAAGACTTCTCATTAGAGCCCACCTCTTAAGTCTTCCTGTGCCTCCCAAAGCACCAAACAGGGAATCCAACCTTTAACACATGGGCCTTTGGGAGACATTTATGAACCCAAATATAGCAACTCAGGTTGTTTGCCTTCTGTTTTCCTTACCCATGTTGGGGTTATCAGTTTTTGATATGCTGGCTTTGCAAAATGATTTGGATATAATTCCTCTTCTGCACTCTGGACCAGAGTATAGGGCAAGGAAATGAGCTGTTCTTTGACAACTGAGAGAATGGCTCTGGGGTTTAACTATTCTGCTCCTGGATTCTTGGCTTCCCACTCCCCAAGCTTCTGGTCTCTCTTCCTCATTTCCCTCAGGGACTGAGAGTGACTCTAGTGTTCTCAAGCTGACACTTAAAGGTCATCTTTGATTCTTAGCTTTTAATAGTCACCTACTGAGTCACATCAGTCCATACACTATGCCCTGTAGTGTGTGGGAAGACCCATTTCCATATGAAGCTGGTAAGGTCCTTGATGTGCACCTCAATCTCAGGTGTGCCTGTGATGGTGATCCTGATTGGTCAACAACCTTGCACCCAGAGAAAGGTAGTCAACATAGTGAGGACATGACTTGAAGTGATAAGAGCAGTAGAAATAATTTCTCAAAGGAGACAAAGGAGAGGTAATGCCTATCTTTAGATGTTTGAAAGCAGCAACCTTTGGAATAGGTGAAGATCATTCTCCAGAATAGAAAAGGGACCGATAAAGAAAATTTCAAAGAAATAAAAAAGGGTTTACTATAAGAGAGTGCATTATGGTAGTGAGTTCTGCATTGGGGGAAGAATACAAGGAAAATACATGCTGGGTAATACAATACTGTGGAAATGACAGCTGTGAGAATGGAAACTGAGCTAGCTCTAGCTCTCCTGCTCATAGTGGCTTCTACACTGGTGGTATGAAAGTTGATTATTCTGAAATTTAAATTTAAGAATTTCAGTGGCCTAGATCCCACAGCTGGGCAGTTCTTTGAAAATTCTACAGCCCGCTTCATAGTATGTCCCCCAGTGCAGGATCACCTTGACTGTTCAAAAACCATAGCCATTTAGAGTGGGAGAGCTGGGAGCTTCACTGGACATACAGATTCTTGCCCAGACATTAAATTGGGAATGTGAGCTTTTCTTGGGATCCCTTGGTCTTGGTTCCTGCTGGTGAAACGAATGAATTGAGCCCTACTTGAGTCACCTTGCTCTGTGGGTGTCCTATGTGCTGTCAGGGTCAAAGTACCCAACTTCTTAGTTGAGCTGAGAATGAATAGCCTCTTATTCATGGGGCTTTCAAGCCAGTGTTTCATAGGCATTCACATTTTGCATTCACTTCTGTACTGACATCTTAGGAGTTTCATTTTGTGAAAACTAGAAGTTCAGAGCTCTCCTTGACTTGCTGTTTTGTTTGAAAGGACTCAGGGACGGTGTTGCTTGGGCTGCAGCAGAGCCTAGTGACATGATTTCTGATGCTTATCCCTAATTTCCTTCTTGTCTCTCTGAGCCTCTCTGATATACTGACCTGAGAGCTTCTAAAATCGCTCTCTATGAGTACCCTGGTAGGAGCTGCTCTGTTGACTGAGCAGAGAGGGGACCTACCTTCTGAGGACCCCCTAGTGGAAGGACTCCAGTGACTCTGAATCCTTCTTTAGACCATAATGAAGGCAATCTCTCCTTTCAGTCCACAATCCTTTGTTGGATGGCTTCTCCTAAGGTCATGGGTGGTTTTGTGTTGGCAAATTCCATTGGTCTCTTCCCAACCTGCATCTTTCTTCGAAGCTTTTATAGCATTCATATATAGCGTTTTATAGCAAGACTGCCTCCTGGAGCTTTTTCTCTTCCTACTCACTCTGACCCTTCCTCTGCTGGTTTTTCTTCTTGGCCCCTCCCCCATATGTTTATGTCCCTCCCCTGACCTCCTGTCTCCAAAGACACATGGGTTATCTTCACTTGGATTCTGTTTCAGTGTAAACATATTCCTGGAACCTGACTGTATTCACAAGGCAGGCTTTCTCCTCAGACGTCCCCATTCCTGTCAAGCTGTGCCTCGACTCCTGGCCAGAAGTTTGGCATCATCTCCGAGTCTGCCCTGTGTCTTCCCTGTTCTCTACTCCCTGGCCAGTTGCGATGGAGCACTCCATCACCATGGTTCTTACATCCTCGTCTCTCACTTCCCATTGTTCTCTCTGCCATCCAGCTCAGCTTTCTTCACTGCAATACCTGCACATAGGCCATCTGGTCTACGGGCTCTTCCTTGGTCTACAAGGAGGTTCTTAGGAAGACTCCATCACTGGGTTTGGATGGAATTCTGCTGCACAGAGAAAGTCAAACCTCGGTCCTCTCTGTTCAGGGTTCAAAGTCAAGTCCTACTCATTCTCCACTAACACTTGCCTTTTTACCTATTAGGATGAGGAACAACCTTCACAAGCATTTTGGCTAATGACCCCCCGCTCCAGCGCCTAGAAGGGGCCAGCACCTGACGGGGTCCCACTGGCGTGAACTGAATGATCTTTTGAGCTTTCTATGGACATGTAAAGGGGCATAAGTCATTGCCTTTGAATCATAGCACAAGGCAAATATCCTTCTCTGGGCTGCTTGGGTCCCTTAGAACAGGTAGTCTCCCATGTGGAGACCCCTCTCTTTAGGAGTCTTCTTACCTCTCTCCAGCTTCATCAGCTTAAAGACTAAATTAGTAGTTTAAAAGTAAATTACGCTTTAAGACTAAGTTAAATAGTTCTTTAAATCTGAGAGTAGGGGAAGCCCGGGGATCCTCTCCGCCCCTCCTCCCCAAGCCACACCCAGTCTGCAGGGGACGGGGAAGTGTCTGTTTGCAACACCGTGTTTACAAGGCCCAGGGGCTTCCTGTCCCGCTTGCCTGGCAGGCTGTGGGGCAATCAGGAGCCACATTTTCAGGAGTTGGACCAAGAAACGAGTGGGGAGATTTTGGGGGATTCTTTAAATATCCTCAGGGAGGTGCCTCACTGTGGAGGAGATCAAGGGAGATGTGGAATACAGATACTTAAATTGAGAACAAATAATTACTAGTAATTGTGATTCATTTGCATGTTGTCTTGACAACTTTGCAAAAATGCAAAGCATTTTTTTATAGTGATGGGCTTTTATTTAGCCTAATGTGGAACCCTTTAGAATGAAATAAGACTTCCTTCTTTCACTCTCAAACAGGAGCTAGGCGTCCGAGCAACCAAGGTTTTTGTTTTGTTTTTCCTTTTAGTTTTCAAAGGGGCATTATACTTTGGGAAGGAAAGAGGGGCTTGAAGAGGAAAGAGCAAGCAGTGAAAAGGACCCTCCGTTCTGATTCCGAGCTCTCCCCTCGCCTCGGTGCCCACCTGACATGGGGGTCAGAAAGGCTGATACTGGCCTCCTTCCTGCCTACAGTCACCACCCATCAGCCTTAGATCTTTGTTGTGTCACCCACAAAACACAAGCTTGTGTCCAGAGCCTCTTGTGTCTGGGCTCTGATACATATGTCTGAAAAGGTCTTGAAAGGTGCTCCAGACTTGTTGGTCCTGGGGACAGTGATATTCTCTATGCTTCCCCTGTAGTAAGTAAGTGGTCCAGGGCAGGATGATCAAAAGATGGGGTCCACCCACACAATTGGCTGTTGAAGATCCAAAGTTGGTTTCTGGGGTGCATCTTTTTTCTAATCGGTTTAAAGAAAGGATATGGAGTGTGAGTGGCTCAGCCGCAGGGCGAAGGTGCAAAGCCTCTGTGACAGTGACATATGGTCTGCAGGTTGTCGTGTGAAAATGATGGTTCATGTGCTATAAAGGGTAAAGGAGGAAAAAATAGTGACACAGGTGTGGTCTGTTAAGAACTCAATAATATGGGTCAAGGATTTAGTTCCGTGGCACCATTCCTGCCCGGCAACTGCAAGATCCTGGATTTGATCCCTGGTATACCCCTAAAAAAAATCTCCTAGTTGAGAAAGCAAAGTTGGCCTGAGGTGGGGTGGAGGATGGAGATGAGAGGTGGAGTTGACAAGACTAGATATTTTCTGATAGATGTCAGGAAAACAGTTTCTAGTTTTTTGTTTGAGTCAAGCTCTCATTATGTTTCCTCCTGCTTCAGCCTCCCAAGTTCTGAGATTACAGATGTGGTCCACCACACTCATCTTAGGAAAACACATTTCTGAGCTTATGAGGCCAAAGAGCTCAGGCCAAGGCATGTTGAGGTATGTGGAGACTGGGTCACCAGATTGTTTTAGGGTACTTGCATCAGAAGAGGAAGATGATGGAACGGACAGAAAAGGAACTGACAGAAAGAAGCCCTCAGTAGTGGACCATGCACCGATTCATGGAACAGTAAGGAGATATCAGCTTCCCACTCCTTATGCTGCCCCCCTGGCTCAATCATTATGGTAGCATAGCCTTGACATTGGCCTCTGAGATGATGCTGTTGGTGGAAGATGCCCCTTTGTACATGCCAAAACTTGGCTCCATTAGTCTCCCATTGAGGCTCCTCTGGAGGAAGGATGAAGGGCTTGTGTTGGGGCCATGGTCACCATGTGAATAGCTGCAAGTCCATCTTGGGTCCAGAGCTCATGCCTTTCAGAGAATTCCCCATATCATTTTCAAAGATGGGGACTACTTTTCATTGGCTCTTTTACTCCTAAAACCTGCTCAGTAGAGGAGGCATAATACTATTTTTATTGTACCACTTGATCTCATTTAAGGAGGAAATGTTTGGGAATGCTCAGAATTTTTTTGCATAGTACCATCTTTTTTTTTTTTTTGAGACAGGGTCTCGCTTTGTAGTTCAGGCTGACCCTGAGCTCACTATGTAGCCCAGGCAAGCCTTGAACTCAGCAATCCTCCTGTCTCTGCCTCCTGAGTGCTGGGATGATAGTCATGAGCCACCATGACCAGCACTGTGGTATGTGGCATTGATGGCTGGTGGGCGTGAGTCACCACGCCCAGCATTGTATGTGGTTACTGGGGATCGAACTAAGGGCCTTGCACTTGCGAGGCAAGCACCAGAACCACTGAGCTAAATCTCTGGCCTCATAGTACCATCTTTTTGACCAGTAGGTGATGATCTCTAATTTGTTTATTGATAAGTACCTTGAATTGCTTTACTACTAACTAGCTATCTAAACAAGTGCCTAACCTAGTTTATAACCTTTCTCTAATCTTTGCTGCTGTTCCCTTTAGAGTAGGATACATAGAGGGCAGGCAATCCACACAAGATGTTTGTCAGCTTTCGTGAGGTGTCTGTCCTCTATCAGGAAATTTCAGGTGCACCATACAGCCTCTACTTAAGGTTAGACCATGAAACTCACCATCCAAATTAGGGGAAAATCCACCAGCTGTATCTAAATGGCATAGTAACAACTAAAAACATAATTTCACTTATAAGATAACTCAGATTTGGCTGAATATTAGTATATTGGTTTGTCTGCTATTTTTGAGAGACCCAAAATACTAGAAGCTTAAACAAGATAGTTCATTTTTCTCTCATAGAATGGTCTAAGCATAAGGGACCCCAGCTTTTCATGGCAGCCTTATGGGGCAGGAGCCATGGTTTCTTTTATTTTGTTGCTCTGCCTTTCTTAACGTAGCAGCTTTCATCTCAGAGTCCTTAATGCCTGTTCTAGCTATTGACACCATATCTGCATCCCAGCCAGAAAGGGGACGCAAAGGCATGCTTCTTCCTACTTTTAAAAGCCCGATTTGGAATTTTCGCTCTTCAGTGTCTACTCATATGCCAGTGACTTCACTTGGTTGCCAGAAAGTCTGGGAAATGTAGTCTAAAATTTCTAAAGGTTATAGTACTATGAAAGAAAGGAGAGTAAATATGGGAGGATGTTTAAGAGTCTTATCCACATTTGAACTCTGGGAGCCTTCACTATCATTAATTTTATTTATCCCTTCCATGTGCTGTAAGCACGGCTTTTAAGTCTTACTGAGAACCATCATATAAAAATAGAACCTATACCAAAAGGTAAACTCACTCAAGTGTTGAGGGACAGACAAGGGACTAAGCAAAGTGTATGTCCAAGTGATGGAATGTTCTTCAGTCGTAAAACGGAAAGATGCCCTGTGCCTGCTGCAAGGTAGATAAACCTTGATTGCACTGTTAAGTGACAAACCTGTCACAAAAGAAGAGAAACACTATCTGAATCCACTGATGGGAGGTAGCTAGAGTGGTCAGACTCACAGAAACAGAAATTAGACTCAAAGTTACCCCAGACTGTAGGGAAGGGGAAGTGTGACTTAGTACTTATTGGATGTAAAGTATTAGTTAGGGAAGATAAAACAGTGCTGCGGATAAATGAGGGGGATGGCTGCACCACAGTGTGAATGTACTTCATTTGGTGGACTATATATTTAAAAATGGTTCACATAGTAAGTTTTAGATTCCATATGTTTTACCACAGTTTTAAAAATAACATGCTACAAAAGACCATCATCAGTGCTGGCTGGCATTTTATAAGTTGTCTCTCCGGATGAAGATACTCAACACCCTTTGGGTGAGATTATTAACCCAAGTGTGAAGCCCTCTGTTATTACTTCACAGTTTTCACAAGACTGTAGCAATACTTACTGTGCTGAGGATGTGGCTCAGTGCCCTCACCCAGGCTATGTGAGACCCTGGGTTTAATCTCCAGCACTGCACAAAAAAAGGAAAAATATGTGCAGGGCTTTTCACTTATTATGTGTTTAGTTCTGAATCTATAATCCCTTCTAGCAGTAGGTTCTGTTTACAGGATTCTGCCCTTCTTCTGTTTCCCCAACTGCAGCCTGTCTCAGTCTCCCTCTGACTCTCTCTCACATATATTTCATTTTCTCCAGTTGTACAAAGATTACTGGTAGCAGTTCCCTTTCTCAACCCCAGGTTTCTTTCTGACTAAAAGGCGATTTATCCTCATCTACAATCCAAAGCTCAATTTCAGCCATAGCCTCTGGGAATGTGATTCTGTGGTAGAGCACTTGCCTAGCATGCCTAAGGCCCTAGGTTCACTCTCCAACATCCCCTTCCTCAAATGAAGTGGTAAAATTTTCTTTGACCTCTGATCCTTCTCTATCAGTCCCTTCTCTCACCCATGGTGTGATTTTCAAAATCCCAAAGCCAGTGGGTCATTTACCAGCTCAGAATTTAGCAGTGGCTTCATACAGCCCTTGAGTAAGTCTTTGAGCGCCTCGTTCTACCACCCTGGCCCCTGCCAGCTCCATCACCCTGCTTGCCCTGGGTCATCTTTACTCTCCCGTGGGCCGAATGGCTGGTGGTTCTCGGAGGGAACCATGCTGTCTCATGCTGCCCGGCGCTGTCCATTTTCCATGCCTGAGTCACTTCCAGGACAGCTCCTCCTGCCTGAACATCTTCTATGTGGTGCCTTTTTGAAGAAGGTTAGCAGTTGACACTGTCCCTTCTTCAAGTTCCTATTGCTCCTGTCCCATGGTAACCTTACAGAGACCCTGGCCCTATTGGGTTGTTTCCAGTTTGAAGGTTGAGACGCTATGCTCTGGCTGCCTGATGCATGACCTCTGAGATATACCTGAGAGTAGAATCGCCAAATCCTGGGGCCAGCAGGATTGAGTTTAGAGGGGATGGCTAAATGGTTTTTCTTTTGAAGATGGTCATCCCAGGCTTACCTCCATCCTTGGTTCTCACTGCTTCCTATCCTCACAAACACTTTGTGTTTTCCATCTTCACTTTAGCCATTCTGGAGGGGATGAGATAGTATCACATTGTGGCTGTAATTTGTATTTCCTTTCGGATAAATCAAATAGAGAACCTCTTCATGTTTAGTGACCATCTAGAGGCCCTCTTTTATGAAGTATCTCTTCAAATCTTTTGCCTGTTTTTCTATATGGTTGTCCCTCTTTTTTGTGCAGTGATCTCTTTATTCCTATAACATTACGTGGTGACCATTTAGTTCTATTTTCCCTCTGATCTCAGGCTTTGTGAAATTTTTGGATGCCCTACCCCTAGTGAAGTTCTTTAAACACGTTTTCTGTTGACTTGATAAACCATCTTTGAGCTCTCCCTTGCAGGAGAGTAACCATTCTCCTTGAGAAAAGTGAGGAAGGCCAGTAGGCGGGAGTCCTGCTTCCTCCCAGGTGTCTGTAAATGTTCGAGCCAGCTAGCCACCCTGATCGCTCCTGCTGTGAGCTCTGAGAGAGTTACGGACCTTTTTTAACGTCTTCAGTGCTGTTCTCAAGCTTTATTTTCATAATGCTCACTCACTCTTTTGTGTCCCTTCTTATTTGTGGACATCACTCCCAGCTTTATATACACTCCAGGAAGTCACACGGCCCTTGACATTCCCCCTTCCCTTCCGGTGACACCCCACGCCTGTACCTTCAGACTTTAATTTTCAGTTTTCCTTTCCCCACTAAACCATCTTCTCTAATTCCTGGCCTCTTGGAAACCTGCTTCCTTAAAATCTCTGACTTGTGTCTGATCATGTCTAGTACCTTCTTCCATGATGACTGCAAACTTTGAGGTAATATGGTCATTTCTGCCTATTGTTCTCTCACTTCTGCTTTATGAATCTTGAATTGTTTTTGGTCAGAATCAAAGGTAGAAGACAGAATGGTGGTTTTCATAGTTTTCTGTGACCTTCTGGGAGTTGAAAGGACCAGAAGACCCAGATTGGCTTTTTGCTTTTAACCTCAGAAGCTTTCCAGCAGCTGTCTAGGTGAGGGCCCTGCCATCCCTAGACCTTGGTTCTGGGTCAACTTTATGAAACATGTGAGAAACACAGTATCCAGACCTCAGTTCCCATGTGTTCTTCCTCCTCTCTCTCTTTTTAATGTTCTTTCAACCCTCTTTAATGTTTACTCATTCATCTATGCATACATTTACCAAATATGTGCCAGACAGTCTTGTAAACCTTGGTGAAGCATATATTCTAACGCTAGTGAGAGACAGACAAGCACGATAATAAGGTGAAATGTGGGCCGGCATGGTGGTACCTGCTTGTAAACCCAGCTCTCTGGGAGGCTGATGCTGGAGGATCACAAGTTCAAGCCCAGCCTGGGCCATTTAGCAACTTAGTGAGACTTTGTCTCAAAGTAGAACATAATGTAGCTCCATGTGAAGGCCCTGGGTTAAATCCCCAGCACTGGAAATAAATAAGTAAATATTTAAAAAGTAAAACATTAGCATGTCAGTTTGTCATAATGATGTTGCAAAATAAGACAGGTTGTACCAAAAAAGGTTTTCCAGGAGTCCTTGTTAAGAACAGAATATAAAGACTCCAAAGAAGAGGGGGAGAGAGCTAAGCAGACATCTGGGAAAAGGGCCCCTGGGCAGGGGGAGCAGTGAGAGAAAGGGCCTGAGGCAGTGGCAGGTCTGTGTGCTCTGTGATCAGTCTAGTCCTCAGAACACAGCTGCTTCTATGCCGCCATCAGCAAAACCTAGTATTTGAAGTGCAGGGCAGCACGTTAGTCATCTTACTATCTACCACAGCATCCAGCAAGGTTCCTTGTGGTCGTAGTTATCTGATAAGAATAGTTTTTATTTGAGTAAGTGAAGCTTTAAAACTTTCTTCCCTCCTCCCCTTCCTCCCTCCCATCTTTCCTTCCCTTCTTTCTTTTTTTCTTTGTTCCTTCCTTCTTTCCTGCTTTCTTTTCCCCTCCCCACCCTGTCTCCATCTCTTCTCCCTTCTTTATTTCCTTCCCACCCTCCCTCTCTCCTTTCTCCTTTCTTTCCTTCCACCCAAGGCACCCCACAACCTGCCCCTGGCCCTGCCTCTGGGCTACCGTGCGAGTGAGCAGGCTGCATGCCAGGATTGCTCAGACCTGAATTTCACGCAGTCTGAATGAAGTGAGGTCCCCAGTCTGGAAGGGTCTGTGGGTAAGGCAGCGTGTTTTCCACCACTGGAGATACCAGACCATGGGTGAGGAATTCCCATGGAAGCTGGGTGTTGGCAGAGGAAAGAGAAGGTATGGGAGGGGTACAGAAGACTCTCCAGGGGTGGCTGTGTCTTTCTGAATGGGGACAGGCAGGCAGGGCAGGTTGTGGCTTCCTGTGGAGGCACTGAGAAGGGCTGGAGGTCCTGGGGTCACCAGGCTAATTGTCAGCCCAACACCAGGCCTGCCTGTTGCTCCGAAACCCTTTGAGACCTTCTGCAGGAGAAGAGAGCGAGGCCAGAGACCGAGTGGGATGGTCCCCTTGTGAAGACCCTGCAAGGGAGCCCGTGTCTATTTGAGCTGTCAGCTCCTTATCTTTGAGGAACTCCAGTCCTGCTGGGCCTCCTGGGGCCTCTATTCTTCTGATTGAAATTCCTGGAGAAGGGGAGACAGGTGGATGCTCATGGGCCTGGGGAAGGTGACCCGTGTAAATCCCTCCCCGGGGCTCTCTAAAGAGTGGAGCTCTCTGCTTCCCCTCTTACCACCTGCTCGTGATGTCTGTGTCCGTGCAGCATGGCAGGTTTGGGGGACCATAGGACGAATTGACTGGTAGAAGTATCAGACTGGCCTCTCCGGGCCACGGGCAGCAGGGGTGGCAGGAGCACTCCCGGCCACGCTCAGTCAGGGATCCTTGAGCCGCAGCACCTTGGGGCTGCTCTGCCACATCCTGTGCCCTGATGGCACGAGAGCTGCTCTCGAAGCACAGGCCAGATGTGCAAATTCTGTGGCTGTGCCTGGGGCTGAGCATAGCACAGCTTGCTTTTCTTGGAAATCATCGGTGATTTGCTAGAAAAACAGGAAACATTGAGGCTGCTGCTGTACATTTTAAGGTTTTTTTTGTTTTTGTTTTTGAGCTTCTTTCATCTGTGTCAGTATCAGGATGTCTGAAGGGTGTTTCTGCTCAGCCCTGCCCTCCTGTCGTTTCTTCCCTTTCCCGTGTCTTCTCTTTTCCACTCCCTCTTGGCTTCTGCTGTTGTGTCCCCTGACCCAGGCACTGCTATGGGGAGGACCCAGATGGAGGGAACCATGGAAACGTGGTGATGGATGCCACAGCGGGTCTGTACTTTGGTGGAGTTTGGCCTCTCTACCCCCGTCTCCCTTCTCAGTTCTGCCCCAGAGTCACCCCTCTCCGCTGCTTGGACCATAGGAAAGTGGCCTCTGCTCATGACGACCTTCTGAGCTGAGACACCTGGGGTTGCCATGGGAAGGACGGGAAGTCCTTTGTCCCTGCTGGCCCACGTGGGAGCTGCAGGTGCTCTCAGATGTCACTTTGTCCAGGGAACCCTGAGGTGGAGATGAGAGAACCTCTTTCAGGGCCCTAGAATAAAGAAGAGGAGGAGGAGGAAGAGGAGGAAGGAGGAGAGGCCCAACCTCTGATTGGCCTGAACCAGCCCCTCCCTGGTTGTGTTTCAGAGATGCAGAGGGCCGGAGTTGGAAAGTGGTCATCTTGTGTGTTGGGTCTTTTGGAAAGTGCCAGAAATTCCTGCTGCTTCCAGAAATTCCTTCCTCCCTGGCATCCTTTGGCAAGTTTCCCTGGGTCTCATCTTACTGGGATGAGTGCCGAGGATGTCTGGTGGATGGCTGGCGGTTATCTTAAAGCCTCCTTGCTGAGAGACTCATTCCCTAATGTGCCACTCTGGAGCCACCATGTTCTATTAACTGGCTGAAGGCACTGAGGTCTGAGGGCTTCCAGGACTTAACATTGTTCTCCACTCCCTGGGCAGGGAGCGAGGAAGGGAGACAGACAGGTGGGTGCTCCCTGCACAGAGAGGTCCTTCTCCCACCCCTGCTGATCACCCTGTGGTGCCCCCTCGCTGCTGAGTACTGCTCCTGGGCTCCATTGAGCACTGGAAGCTTCTGCTGGGCCAGCCTTTCTGGGGGAACTGAGCTGAGGAGCTGCCCTTCTGAAGTCATATAAGAAGTCTGGTATGAGAGATTAGAAACTCCCCACATCTCTCTGAGGTTGTTGTTTTGAAGAGAAATTAAACTGTCCAGATGTGTAAGAGTGAGCTGAGATGGGGGGGGCTGGTATGAGAAATGAAATATGCTATATTTGGGGAGCTTCCAGGAAAGGAGCAGATGGAGATGAACTCTGGTCTGGGGCAGGAGAGGGGGCAGAAAGGTGACCCCTCTTATACCAGGACTCCTGGATGTAGTGAATACCAACAGGTGACAACAGGCACTGGCAGAGGAGGGCCTTTTGTCCTCTCCTGGCTCGTGTCCCCTTTCCTTTGGATTGGGCAACTTCTGGGGAGATTCTCACCCAGGGGCCCTTGAATTGGGATGGAGAACACATTGTATTGTTATTGTCACTCACTTCTAACTGAAGGTCAGCATTTCCTTCCATTATGAACATGGGTAATAAACCACAGTCATATCAGTAGCACCTGGTACTTTGTCATCAACAGAAATGCAGATGTGTTTGTATCACTGCTGTGGTTGCCAGGTGCCTTAAATGTCATTTATGCTTTTTAATACTTCAGGGTGATAATGTCAATTAGACTGACTGCTCGGTTTTGTTATTCAGTGCATTAATCTGAAGAACATATATTACTACTTCATAAGTCTGATTATTTAAAAGTAGTTTAACAGCTATATTTCCATGTGATTCATTCTTTTTGCAATGTATTTTATCTGGTGCATTCAAAACATTATTCTGAAGAGGGGTCTATGAACTTCTCCAGATTGCCTAGTAGGCCCATGGCATAAACTGGTTAGGAATGCCTGCTACTGGAATTCTTGGTATTGCCTGATGGCTAAGGAAGCTCTGGTGTTTAGCACTCTCACTGGCTGTCAGTCCTGAAAAAAATTACTTTATGTGTCAGAGGCGTGCCATGCTTGTGTAAAGCAACGATGAGGAGTGTACACCTTCCTGGCATCCTTTGGCAAGTTCCCTGGGTCTCATCTTATTGGGATGAGTGCCAAGGATGTCTGGTGGATGGCTGGCGGTTATCCTAAAGCCTCCTTGCTGAGAGACTCATTCCCTAATGTGCCACTCTGGAGCCACCATGTTCTGTTAACTGGCTGAAGGCACTGAGGTCCGAGGGCTTCCAGGACTTAACTTTTTTCTCCACTCTCTCTGGGCAGGGAGTGAGGAGGGGAGACAGGTGGGTGCTCCCTACACAGAGAGGTCCTTCTCCCACCCCTGCTGATCGCCCTGTGGTGCCGCCTCGCTGCTGAGCGCTGCTCCTGGGCTCCATTGAGCACTGGAAGCTTCTGCTGGGCCAGCCTTTCTGGGGGAACTGAGCTGAGGAGCTGCCCTTCTGAAGTCATATAAGAAGTCTGATATGAGAGATTAGAAACTCCCCACAGCTCTCTGTGTGTGTAAATGCCTGCCTATTACAGCACTAGGCAGGCAATAGGAACCCCCACATGGATGGGAACTCAAAGTACCAGTTTATTTAAGCCTGAGAAGGACTCCAAAGAGTTGAGATTCTTTCCTATTACAGAGGAAACTCCAGGCTAGGTTCATTTTTAAAAAAATCTTTATGTAGAAGGATACATTTGAGTCATACCTGGATAATATTCTTCTTTTGGTCTGGGATGATAGAAGATGTCCAATATGAATCTTGGTCCATAAATTCAATTATTTGAGGATATTTGATGATGGGCTATTGTTTAGTCATGAAAAGAATTAATAGCAAAAGTAGATGAACCTAGAAAACATATATTAGGTAAAAAAGTCAGATGCAGGGTCGGGGACTTAACTCAGTGGTTCTGGTACCTAGCAAGCACAAGGTTCCTGGTTCAATCCTCGGTAACCATGTACAACAGTACCAAGCAGGGTGACTCACACCTACCGCCAATCAGTACCACATACCACACTGCCAGGCATGGTGGCTCACGCATGTAATCCCAGGATGTAGGAGGCAGAGGCAGGAGGATTGCTGAGTTTGAGGCTTGTCTGGACTACTTTGTGATCTCAGGGCCAGTCTGAATGACAAAGTGAGAACCTGTCACAAAAAAAAACAAAAAACAAACCAAAGAAAGTCAGATGCAAAAGACCATATATTGTGTGATTCTATTTATATAAAATGTCCAGAATAAGCAAATCCATGGAGACAAAAAAGTAGATTTATGGTTAACACGGGATAGGGAAGAGGGAGAATGAAATTGACTAATAATAGAAGCAAAGTTTCTTTTTGAGTGATGGGAGTGTTCTAGAATTTGAGAGTGCTGACAGTTTTACAACATACTGAATGTACTAAAATCACTGACATACATACTTTAAAATGTCAAATTTTAGGTTTTTTTGTTTTTTGTTTTTTGTTTTGAGACAGGGTCTCGCTTTGCAGTTCAGGTTGGCCCTGAGCTCACTATGTAGCCCAGGCAAACCTCAAACTAAGCAATCCTCCTGTCTCTGCCTCCCAAGTGCTGGGATTACAGGCGTGAGCCACCATGCCCGGCACTGTGGTATGTGGCATTGATTGCTGGTGGGCGTGAGTCACTACGCCCAGCATTGTATGTGGTTATTGGGATTGAACTCAGGCCCTTGCACTTGCGAGGCAAGCGCTGGAACCACTAAGCTAAATCTCTGGCCCCAAATTTTAGGTTTTATGAATAATCTCCATGTAAAAGCATAAGACAGTATCACTTCTATGGATAGTAAGAAGACAACATTGGAGGGCCAGAGATCTAGCTTAATGGTTCTGGCACCTGCCTGGTAAGCACAGGGTCCCTGGTTTGATCCCTGGTAACCACATACAACAATACCACAAGCAGCAATCAGTACCACATACCACAATGCCAGGTGTGGTGGCTCACCCCTGTAATCCCAGCACTTAGGAGGCAGTGGCAGGAGGATTGCTGAGTTCGAGGCTTGCCTGGGCTACATAGTGAGCTCAGGGCCAGCCTGAACTACAAAGCCAGACCTGTCTCAAAAAAAGACAACAATGGAATTTTTTCCATTAAGCTCATTGGTACATTTTAGGTACACATTATGATGACCACATTAATTTTTGGAGATTTGAGGTTCTTCATGACATATCTGGGTTCTTGTTTTTTCCCCAACAATGGAATATTATAGACAACTTTATTTGATAATTTAAATGAAAAGGACCAATTATTTGTTCTACTGAAACTCACACAAATAGAAATAAATTATCAGAATAGAATTCTATCAACATAGGAACCGAACTCAGGTACTTGCCAGGCAGGCACAGTGCCACTGAGCTACATCCCTGGCCCTAAAGAAAGTGAATCAATAATTAATAGTCTTAAAGACAGAAAATATCAGACCCAAATAGTTTCATTGGCGAATTCCACCAAATATTTAAGGGAACAATGATTATCAACTCACTACAATCAATTCCAGAAAATAGAGGATAAAAGAAAGCTTAATTGATTTTATGAAGCTAACATTCCCCAATATTAATGCCAAACAAAGATATTACAAGAAAGAAAAACTACATATCAGTATTTCTCATGCATATAGATGTAGAAGTCCTCAGTGAAATAATAGCAAATTGATTCTAATAGTGAGTGAGAAACAACATACTTTAAACTAGGGAGAATTATTCTGGGTTTACAAAGCTTATTCAGTATTTGAAAGTCAATGTAGTGTAATACTTTAGGCTAAAAAAGAAAAAAATCATGTACTCATATCAACAGATACAGAAAAACAGTGACAAATACAACACCCACTCATGATATAAATTCTCAGCAAATGAAGACTATAGGGACCATTACTCACCTTGATAAAGAACATCTACAAAAAGTTACAGCTAACATCATGCTTAGCAGTGAGAAAGGTGATTTTTCTCATTAAGATAAAGATGTCTACTCTTACACTGTCATAGCTAATTCAAAAAGTCAAAGAAAGTAAATGTAGTTGTAACTTGTTTCATGAACTTAATTTGGTCTACGATTTTGGAAAAGATGGTCAAGTTTGTGTTTGTGTGGGAAAGATGGCCATGGCTGTGTTTGTCACCTAATGCAGAGTTTCCAAATACAAACAAAATTTTGCCAAGTGTTTCTGTTTGTAAACCAAATTGTTTAGAAACAAAAGCATTTGTGAAATGAGGTGCCACTGTAAATGCTATGCAGAGTGAGAAAGAAGATATAAAACTTTTGTTCAAAGATGATATAATTATTTATATAGGAGATCCCAAAGAATCAACAATAATAACATAATTTCTGGACTAGTAAGCAGTCATAATAAGGTTGTAGGATACATGATGAATATATAAACATCACTTGCTTTCTTATATACAAGCAACAAACAACTGGAATTTGAAGTAAAAACACAATAGTATTTGTATTAGCCTCAGAAATGAAATATTTTGGTATAATCCTAGCAAATGTCAAGATTTATATGTAAAACACCAAAACAAATGAAAGACATCTAAGAAAATCCAAGTAACCAGAGAGGTGGTCCATGTTCTTGGCTAGAAAGACACACTACTGTTAAGATGCCAGTTTTCCCCAAATTGATCTATGGATTCAGTGGAACACCAACTAAAATCTAAAAAATTACTTTGTAGATCTTGACAGACTTTTTCTATAGCTTATATGCAAAGGAAAAGACCTAGAAAAAATAATGCAATATTACAAAGGACAGTCAGAGGATTGACATTGACTTCAAGATTTATTCTAAAGCTATAACAATCAAGACAGTATGACATTGGTGAAAGAATTTCTTCTTTTTTTTGAGACAGGGTCTCGCTTTGTAGTTCAGGCTGGCTCTGAGCTCATATGTAGCTCAGGCAAGCCTCGAACTCAGCAATCCTCCTGTCTCTGCCTCCCGAGTGCTGGGATTACAGGTGTGAGCCACCACGCCCGGCTATGATAGAATAAATACAGTAGATCAGTAGAACAGAGTAAAAAGCCCAGAAATAGATTCACACATGTATAAATCATAACTGATCTTTGGCAAGGGAACAAAGGCAAACCAGTGAAGAAAAGTCTTTTCAACAAAGGGTGTTAGAACAAATAGAGTGACTGACAAAAGTTAAATCTGCACTGTTTTAGTTACTTTTTCATTGCTGAGACAAAATACCTGAATTCCACAATTTAAAGAGTAAAATAAAGAAATTTAACGATTTATTTTGGCTCACAGTTTGTAGACTTTTCAGATCATGCTCAGCTGGCTGCAAAGCAGGTGGCATGGCAGAGGAGCACAGCAGAAGAACGTTGCTCATAGCATGGCACACAGGAAGCAGAGAGAGAGAGAGAGATCAAGGGAGAAGGAGAGTAATACACCCTTCTAGGTCACACTCTGAATGACCCATCTCCTCCCAGCAGGCTTCACCTCGCAAATCACATACAGCTATCAACTCATCAATGAACTAATGCACTGATGAGTATCTTGCCCCTATGGTTCAATCACTACCCCCAAACGCCAGCTGTAGGCACATGATGCTTTGAGGAGACATCTAGATATAAACTATAACAGACACAAATCTTAAGCTTTTCGCAAAGAAACCACTCAAAGTGGATCAAAGACCTAATACAAAATAAAATATAACATGAAATTTGTAGGCGATAACATAAAAGAAAATCAAGATAGCCATGAATTTGGCCATGAAATTTCAGAAACAATGCCAAAAGCATGAGCCAAGAAAGAAACTGATAATTTGGGTTTGATTAAAATGTGTAACTTTTACTCTTATTAAAGACACTGGTAAAAGAATGAAATGTTGAGTCACAGACTGGGATAAAATATTTGCACAATACCAAACTGACGAAGGACTTGTGTCTAAAATACACAGGGAACTCTTAAAACGAGTAATAACAAAATTATCCAGTGAGAGGGTAGAAAAAGATTTGGACAGCCAATTCAACAAAGAAAGTATAAAAATGAAAAATAAACACAACAAAGCACTGTAAATCCTTGGAGAATTACAAATTACATTGAGAAACAATGGCATATCCATATCCATTAAAATAGGAAAGCCCCAAACACCGACAACATCAAATGCTGGAAGGAGGGAGGACAGCAGAAACTCTCACTCAGCTGCTGGGAATGCAACATGGTACAGGCACTTTGGAAGGGAAGCTGGCAGTTTCTTATTCTATTAAACATATTCTAACCACATCAACCAACACTCATAGTCGTAGGCATTTACCCAAACCCACTGCCACACAGAAACCTACACATAAATATTTTAGAAATTTTATTTGTAACTTCCTGAAAGTAGAAGCAATATGAAGCTTTTCTTTTCTTTTCTTTCTTTTTTTTTTTTTGAGACAGTGTCTCGCTTTGTAGTTCAGGCTGGCTCTGAGCTCACTATGTAGCCCAGGCAAGCCTCGAACTCAGCAATCCTCCTGTCTCTGCTTGCCGAGTGCTGGGATTACAGGCGTGAGCCACCACACCCAGCACTGTGGTATGAGGTATTGATGGCTGGTGGGTGTGAGTCTCCATGCCCAGCATTGTATGTGGTTACCAGGGATCACATTCAGGACCTTGCGCTTGCGAGGTGGGCGCCAGAACCACTGAGCTAACCCGCTGGCCCAATATGAAACTTTTTAATAGGTGAATTGATATACAAACTGACAACTAGACAGTGGAATATTATTTGGTGCTAAAAAAGAGCTCTCAAGACGTGAAAAGTGGATATTGCTAAGAGACCAAAGCCAGTCTGATCAGGGCACTTACTATAGAATTCCAACTGTATGCCCTTCTGCCTAAGGCAGAGCTCTGGAGATGATACAAAGTCCAGTGAGTAGAAAGAGAAAGGGATGAATATAATATAGGGAATGTTCAGAACAGTGAAAATGTTTGGTGGGAACTATTCTGGTGTATACATAACCTTATATATTTGGCAGATTTCATAAAGTTGTACAATCCAAATGCAAACAAGTTAACACAGATCTATCAATATCGGTCCATTAATTGTAGAATGCACCACACTAATGGAAATTATTAATAATAGGGGAAACTGGGCAGGAAGGGGGACAGGAAGCACAGGGGAACTCTGTGCTTGCTGTTCAGTAGTTCTATAAACTTAAAACTTTTAAGAATTAAGGTCTATAAAAAGGTAAACAGTAACCATTTATTTTGTATTAACTGAAATCTGGCTCTGAGGCCATCCTTCCAGGAGCTCTAAGGTTTTCACTTTCCTTCCACAAACCCCTCCCGGGTGGGTGCTTTCTTAGCATAGGGGCAGGGTAAGGGGAGGGAACCATGTAAAAAAGAAATAAGTGAATAGCCCCACACACTGCCCTGTCTTTGTACTGGCATCTGAGGAACATCTCCCAGGAAGGTGATATTTTGGCCCGAATCTCTTCCTTTGGTCTCTGACAGAGGAAGCACAGGAGGAACTTGTCTCCCAGGCAACTGCCCACACTGTGGGTGGCCAGAAAACGACTTAATCAACATCTCTAAAGACTGACTCACTGGGGCATTACCATAGACGTGATTTCCCCTTAAGGCCTGAGGAATATCCCTGCTTGCTCATAGGGTCATGCATCATGGGCACATATTTGGGTGGGGCTGTGGTTTGCACACTCGTGTCACTGCCCGGGACAATTTGTCCAGGTTTGATGGCCAAGCACTGGGGTTAGAACAGCTAGCACGGTAGATGGGCCACTGTTGTGGAGGAAACAGGCAGTTACGTTGGGGAAGCAGAGAGGCAGTGGGAGCTGGGAGGGTCAGGGGCACCCTCCTGGGGTCAGATGGCCTTCCCTGAAGAAGTAGTCTGTAAATGGAAGATAGAACAATGTGTGATTGGATCCAGTGAGAAGCAATGGGAAGTTTTCTGGTAGGGAGCAAATGTAGAAAGAAGTTCATGACATGGGAAGGCCGAGGCATAACGCTGCCTGGGTAAGGACCAGAACACTTGGGGTCTCGTCAGCCCCACTTCAGGAGCTGAATTTGTCCTAAGGCAGTGACTAAAACAACGCAAAGGGAGGTTGCAGGAAACAAGAGTCATTGGACTATTTCTAAAATACCCCTGTGGACACAAAACCCCCCAAATGCTCAAGTCTTTTACATAAAGTGGTATGGTATTTGCATATGGTTATGTACTTCCCTTATATACTTTAAACCTTTCTAGATTATTTATAATGCTGAATATAATAGGAATGATATCTAAATTATTATCATGCTCTATTGCTAAGGGAGTAATTTTAATTCTATTGGCGTCATTATCAATTACTGGGTCACTGAAAATTGCCAAATCAGTTTTCAATGTTGTGCTGTTTCACAATTCCTCAAATAATTTATGATCATTCCACAAACATCACTTTGGCATTGTTGTTCTCTTTAATTTGAGATACTGTGGTGTGAAGTCATCCCATTGCATTACTAAATTTGCCTTTTCCTGATGACTAACGCTGATGATCATATTTTCATGTGTTTATCTTTTGTGAAGTATCTGTCCTCTGTATGCATTGTGGCTACTTTCTCCTGCTTTGTGGCTTGCTTTTTAATTGTCATTACAATAAATTTCAAGAGCAGAATTTTAACATTTTGATGAAATTCACTTAATCAAATTTTCTTTCATGTCTCATGCTTTCTGAGTCTTGAGAAAACTTTGCCTACTGCAAGTTCACAAAGACTTTTCTGTGTTTTTTCTAGAAATTTTGTAATTTTAGCTTTTTACATCTTGGATTTATAATCCAGGCCAAACTGATACCCAGCTGTTCCAATACCATCTGATAATACACTTTCTTTTCTAGTTGGACTGCTTTCGTGGAAATTCAGTGAATTAAGTAGGCGGCAGTTGGTTTCCAAAGCACTGGGCAAATGTATTTAATCTTTGTTTTTGTTTTTGTTTTTTTTGTGGTACTGGGGAATCGAACTCGGGCCCTTCTGTTTCCAAGGCAGTATCTTCCAAGTGGTACCTTCCAAGGTGGTACCACTTGAGCTAAATCCCCAGTGTCTTTGTATTGTTGATAGCACATTTTTCTTGATTTATAGTATTATAAATAAAGCTACTATAAACATTTATGTGCAGGTTTTTGTGTATTAGTTTTAATTTCTCCAGATAAATGCCCAGGAGTTTAACTGTTGGACGATCTGATAATTTTCATAAATGAATTTAGGTTATAAATTTGTTTCTCAAAACTGTGGCAGCTGTTCCTACAAATTTTGACACACATGTATTATTTTAGGTTTCTTCCCCTGGAGACTTCTTAGTGTTGTGTTGTTTTGCTTTGTTTTGTTTTGTTTTGGAGACAGGGTCTCACTTCATAGTTCAGACTGGCTCTGAGCTCACTATGTAGCCCAGGCAAGCCTCGAACTCAGCAATCCTCCTGCTTCTGCCTCCCGAGTGCTGGGATTACAAGTGTGAGCTACCATTTCCAGCATTGTAATGTGTGGTATTGACTTTGCTGGTGGGCATTGAGTTACCACAACCAGGTAATATGTTTATCTATATGTGGTTACCAGGATTGAACTCAGGTCCTTGCACTTGCTAGGCAGGCACCAGAACCAAAGCTAAATCTCCAGCCCCTCCCTGGAGACTTTTATGGATTATTTAAAAGTATATTTAGTTTTCAAGTACTTGGAAAGATTTCCTGTTATTGATTTTCAGTTTGATTCTATATGATCATAGAATCCACTCTATGATTTCAATTATTAACTGGAATTGGGGGTTGGTCTAAAGGTCCAGGATATGATTTATCTTGATACATATCCCATGGATACTTGAAAAGAACGTATATTCTGCTGTTGTTGAGTGGTATGTTCAATAAATGTTGGTATTCTTTGCAGTTGCTCTATCAGTTTCTCCTTTACAGTCTTTCAGTTTTGCTTCACATAGTTGGCAGCTCTGTTAGTGTGGACACATTTAAGATTGCTCTGTCTTTTGGGTAAATTGACCCTATTGTCACTATATAACATCCGTCTCTACATCTCATCATTTTCTCTTCTTGGAAGTGCACTGTATCTGATGTTAATACCTGCTTCCTTTTGACTAATGTTGCCATCATAGGTATTTTTTCCATACTTTTACTTTTAACTTGCCTATGTCATTTGAAGTGAGTTTCATACCAGCAAATGCTTGGGATCATGTTTTCTAATTCAGTGCTAATTTCTGTCATTTAATTAATATATTCAGTCCATTTAAGAGTAATGTAATTATTGATGTATCAATGTCCATGTCTACTATTTTATTATTGGTTTTCTTGCCCCCCATAGTTATCATTTCTGGTTTTTTGCCTTATATATTACTTGAATTAGAATTTTTATTTCACCTGTAATGCTTTTGTATATTATTTGTATAGATTTTTGCATAGTTGCTTTAGGTATTATAAGTAAGTAACTTAGAACAGCCTTTTTTTTTTTTTTTTTTTTTTTTTGAGACAGGGTCTCGCTTTGCAGTTCAGGCTGGCCCTGAGCTCACTATGTAGCCCAGGCAAGCTGCCACGAACTCAGCAATCCTCTTGTCTCTGCCTCCCGAGTGCTGGGATTACAGGCATGAGCCACCATGCCTGGCACTGTGGTATGTGGTATGTGGTATTGATTGCTGGTAGGCATGAGTCACCACGCCCAGCATTCTATGTGGTTACAGGGATCGAACTCAGGACCTTGCGCTTGCTAGGCAGGCGCTGGAACCACTGAGCTAAATCTCCAGCCCTTAAAAGTCTTTTGATCTGCTCAGTTCTAGTGAAGTATAGAAACCTTACCTTCCTTTCCCTTCATAATTATCTTTAGTCTGTGTACATTTAGAGCCACTTTAGTGTTATAATTCTTTATTTAACCATCAAACATAATTTAGAAAACTCAAGGGGACACATATGTAGTCAGATTTTTGTCTACCTTATTTTTCCTTCCTGATGTCCCAAGATTTTTTTTATTATCATTTCATTCTGTTTAGAAAATTTCCTGTAACCATTCTTCTAGGGTACACATGCTGCTAGGACAGTATCTTGAGTTTTCTGTCAGCTAAAAAAAATGCCTTAATTTCCCCTTTATTTCTGAAAGGTATTTTTGCTGGCTGTAGGATTCTGGGTTGACAGTTCTTTTCTTCTAGCACTTGAAAAATATTATTCCATTTCCTTTGTGATTTCTGATGAAAAATCCTCTGGCATTCAGATTATTTTTTTTCTATAAGATAAAGTGTTGCTTCTCTCTTAATGCTTTTCAGTTTTTCCTTTGTTTCAGGGTTTCATAAGTTTTATTCCAAGATGTTTTTGTGTGTATTTCTTGGCTTTAGTTTGTTCACAAAGCTTCTTGCATCTGTAGTTTTATGTGGTTTGCCAGATTTGGCAAGTTTTCAGCCATTGTTTCTTTGAGTACTTTTTCAGCCCTGTTCTCCCTCTTTTCCTACTAGGACCCTGCTAACATGAGTGTTAGACCTTTTTATCGTACTCCTGCAGGTCCCTGAGGCTCTGTTCATGTTTCTTCAGTTGATTTTCTCCCTGTTGCTCAGATTGGGTAATATTAGTCTTTATTCAAGTTAACCATTTTTTCTTCTGCATCCTTTATTTTGCTGTTGACTTAATCTATTGATTTAAAAAATTTCAGTTATTTTACTTTTTTAGTTGTAAAATTCCCACTTACATTGCCTACTTCTTTGCTTACAGTTTTGTTTTCATTTGTGCACATGTAGTTTATACCTGCTCATTGAAGTATTTGTGCTGATGGTTGCTTTAAAATTTTTAACATCTGTCGTCTAGGTTTTATACTACCAGTCATCCTTTGTCATTCATTTTGTTTAAGATCTTCCTTGTTCTTGATGAGACAAGTTAGGTTTTATTGACACTTGGACATATTGGGCATTATGAGAGTTACGAGGATCCACATCATACTTAAGTCAAACGTTAGCTGTTTTTCTCCAATGTTTCTCTGACGGGAAGTGGAGGGCTTTGTATCACTACTGCCAGGTGGGGATGGAAGTCTTGGCTCTTGCTCTCATAATGACTGCTGACTACGGGAAGGGGAATCCTCATCATTGTTAGGTGGAGTGAGAGTTCTGGCTTCCTATTAGGGCTCCATGGATACCTCTCTGGCTAGCAGGGGTGTGAATACGTCGTGCCCCAGTGTCCAATGGTGGGGGCTGTGGAGGTGAGACGAGCTCATTACTTTCTGGGCGGCATTGAAAGTCTTGGCCCTCCACTAGGCAGTGGTTGGGGGCTCAGCCAGTGTCCAGTGGGAGCGGAGGTCCAGAGTCTGCAGCAGAAGCCCAGATCCCAGTGTCTGTGATCCCGAGGGGATGAAAGAGCTGGCTCCCTTCTTGGCTGTCTTAGATAGGACCAGTGTTAGGGAGTCCTACTTTTTGTAGGACGGTCTCTTAGCCACTTCTCTCATTGCTGAAACAAAATGCCTGACACTCAAAGTTAAAGGAAGAAAGGTTTTACTTAGCTTACACTGTGTAGAGGTTTCAGTCCATAACCAGTGGCTCCAGGGCAAGGTGACAAGGCAGACAGGCCTTCCAGAGGACTGACAGTTAAGAAAACAGCCAGAAAGTAACAAAACAACAGGGGACCAAGAGAGAGTCCCTCAACAGGATCTTCCTTCCCTTTGTATTTTATGCAGAATACTTAGGGTATTCTTAATCCTAATGCCCCTGAGCCCAGCACTGCACCATGAATCAGTTCCAGAAAAGTCCCACCTGTGACTGCATGAGGCGCAGTGGGGAGCTAAACACAAACCATAATAGACGGCCAGTGTGGAACTCTTGGCTTCCCTCTGGCCTTTAGTGATAGAAGCAGCACAACAGTTTTCTCTGTGAAGTGTGGCTGGAGTAGAGCGGTTAGTGTTTAAAAGTTGTCTCCCTTGCTGAGCTGCCTCTTTCCTCAACCTTTGGCTAAAGACATCAGACGTTTGGATTTGAGGCTTTAAAAAGTCTGTATCTACTGGTTTTCTAGTGTGCTAGCTAGGTCTTTGGCTCTAAGGTGGGAATATACAAGGCAAAAGGAGAACCCAGGGAACAATGTCATTCCTTGTTCCCTAGATCCTTAGCTGGTCTGCCCTCCCTCTACCTTTCAGAGTCTCTTGTGTTAACTTTGTATATAATCTCCAGGGTTGATTTGCACTTCCCAGGAGAATAGGAGAAAGTACATCCTCACTTTCCCAGAACCATTTTCATATGTGTGTGTGTGTGTGTGTGTGTACTTAATACCTATTATTTATGTGATAAAAATAAGTTATAAGAAATATATTACTTACCAGGTATAGTGGCACATGCCTATAATCCTAGCACTCTGGGGGGGCTGAGGCAGAAGAATTGCAAATTCTGGCCCATCCTGGGCAACTTAGTGACTTAGCAAGAACCTGTCTTCAAAAAAAAAATAGAAATAAAATTAAAAGGCTAGGGATATAGCTCAGTGCAGAGGTTATAGATTCAATCCCCAGTACTCCAAAACAAAACAAAATAAAAAATATTATTGTATCTAATTTTGCCTTCAGGTGATAATTGCAATTAACTCTGGCACATAACCAAATAGGCTAGTTTTTCTTTTGATGTAGGTATAGATTTAAGACAAATAGCCAACAAATAGGATGGGAAACATTTTAAGTTCTTTTGGTCAAAATCACCAGAATAAACTTGTGCCAAGTAAAGAAAAACAAGAAGGAATTCCACAGGAGGATGCCAGGGCATCTCATAAAACCCAGCTGTATTCTCAGACTGTTCTGCTGGGTTTTCTTGCCCTACACAAGTTCTCCTGTGGTCACCAAAATCTTTTATGGCCCCAGATCCAGCAGCCACTGCTGTACCCTCATGTTGGAGACTTTTCAAGCACACCACCCTCCCTCATTGAAGCATCCTTGGGGTGAGTCTCTGTGTCATCATCCTGCCCTCTTAGTGAGCCATATCTTCTCAGTGTGCTATGACAATCCTTCAGTGCTAGCTCTGTACACAGCACGCTCTGGGGTGAGCTGCCAGGCTGTCCATGCTGCTTTCCATGTGTCACAGCCTCACTGACCACTGCGCTCTGAGTCCCGGATGTAAGGCCACAGCCCACACCTCTCCCTGGAGGTCAAAAGGGAACATAATTTAGACACTGCAGAACTTCATTCCCCCTTCCCAAATCATCCTGTCCTCATACTTCTCCCTCTCACTGAGTATTATACTATAGTGTTCATTAAGAGATGCAGTAGGGGATAAATATGCACACCTCCTCAGGGACCTAACTGTAGTCAGCCACAAAACCGGCTCCACACAGTTTCTGCTAAGACTTTGGGCTGAGCTGAAACCTGGATTTCCTGCATATATTTTCATCTGTTTTAGACACAATGTTGTCTTATGATGTCAGGATAGTTTTGGTGATTATAGGAGAATCATCACCAAAGATAGGATTATAAGCAAGAAGACCCAACAGAATTGATTGGGGAGAGAAAGGTAAGCGACGAGCCCTGATTCTGGTCTGTAAGTGTTGTTCTTTGATTTGAATTGTGTTCAAATGTCACCTTTTTTCCCTATATCTAGAGAAATGCATGTTTCTGTCTTTCTCAGAGAGACACATGTGAACTATTATGTACCCCGTAACACCATACATGCGTATGCGGGGGTGACATATCTGGTGAAAGTTGGCTGGGATATGGCATCTGTGCCTGGCCCCCTCATGTCATTGTAGATGGTCCCTTGGAGTTCTAGAGAGTTCTAGACTGAGCTAAATGGGAGTCTTGAAATCAGTGTCTTCTTCATAAAAAGTTATGAGAGCCACACCTGGCCAAATATTGGAAAGAGTGTCTTATTTCAGTTTTGTTCACAAGGTTCGATAGTTTCTTTTCTCATAGAGAAGTTTTGCTTACACTATTAAGCCATATTCATGAATGGGATGGAGAGGGAGAAGGCAAGAGATTTTTTAAAAAGTATATAAATAATTGGGCAGGAGTTTATAAAGTGAATGAATGTAGCAGTGACCAAGAGCAATTTTCTGCCACTGGATTGTGGGAGAAGACAGGGTGGAAAATGGGTTATTACCATAGGAGGGGTGCAAAGCTGGGGAAGGAGATAACAGGTTAGATCCAGAGTTGTTTTGTTGGTGAAGCATCTGGAAGTTTTGTTGGTGAAGCATCTGGAAGCACCCTGAAAGCAAAATCTCCCGTGCTACAAACCATGAAGTAACACCACTGGCATGTGGTTCTGTCTGTACAAAGTGAGCAGCCTGTAGTGAATGCCGTTTGTCACAATCATGATATCCTTCTATTCCTAGAAAACTCAGAAAGCTGCCAGTGGACATGTAATTCATCTCTGTTGGGATTTTACACGTCTTGGCCCTTGTATGGTTCTGTGAGGATTTTCTAACAGACAAAACAGGCTGTAAAAGTGAAAGATGTCAGGATTAAATAATCTCCAGTGCCAGGTGCCAATGGATTTGATTCCTGCCTGGCACTTATACGCTGGTAAATTCTTACAGCCCTTCTCTGTTTCCCCATCTTGGCAGTAACTCGACTTTGCCCATCTCTGGCTCCATTACAGTTTCCTCTCCACGCATGGTGGTGCTAAATTGCCCATGACACACTACCTACCAGCCGAGAGAGTGTTCTGTTCCTCCGCATCCTCATCTATGAAACGTGCCCACCACAAATAGAATTAACTCATAGAAAACACTTAGAGCAATGCCCAGTAAGCACTCAATTCCATTAACTGCTGTTATTATAATTTTTACATTTGAAGGCAATGGCATCATCCTGTTTTCTTTTCGGTAATCTGCTTATGTAGACAGCAGTCACATAGACCAGGATTCAGGGTCTCACTGTGCCAGGATGTAGCTCAGCAGCACAGAGCCTGCCTGGCAAGTGCAAGGCACTGAGTTTGATTCCTGGTACCAAAGAAAAACTAAAAACCAAGTCATCTTATGCTACTTGCTAGTTGTGTGTCCTTGGGGAATCCTTTAGCCGCCTGGCACTTCCAAGCCTAATTGTAGTATGTTCAATAGGTTTATTTAGAATAATGATACTATGCTCAGGACAGTCCTCTTGGACTTTAACCACAGCTTTGGTCTTCCTGAGTGTGCATGTGCCCTTGTGTTTGAGGAAGAAGCCTTGAGCAAATTGAGGAGCACCGTTCCCTCACCCTCCATCACCACCTACTTTTTCATATTTCTCCCCTCTTCTGGCTCTGGCATCCATCCACTGCCCATTACTTTCCATTCCTGCTGTAATAGGCCCATCTAGTCCCTTCAGGACGCTTACATCTTTAAAAATAAACTAAGAGGAAGTGAGCCGCACTAACTCAGGGAGACGGAATCACGAACAATAAACATTCAGACCATTTTTGTGCAAAACATCTCTGGAAACCTCAAATTATAACACACAGGCAAAACGGCATACTCAGCCCTCAGAGTGCCTGGGGGGGGGGGCAGCAGTGATTTCCCAGGAACAGCACATAAGAAAGAATGAGGGCTTTGGGAGTCAGGCCAGCTTTAGATGAATTTCCCTGGAGCTCTGTCAGCCCGTAAGAGCTGTGAGCACGGGAACCTGAGCAGTGAATGGCTTATCCCTGAGCGACAGGAATTACAGATGAGTGTGATTATGTCCTGGGGTGATTATGATCATTAAACTGGATAATCGGGTGAAAATGTCTAGCATCCACTCAGCAACAGTCTGCCTCCCTGTCTAACTTTATTCCTTTTGCCCCTCTGTCCTTCTCTACCTCCTCCCTCCTTCCTTCCTAAAAGACCTAAGATAAACAACTTACAAGGGAGAAAGTTTTATTTAGGCTCACAGTTCAGGGTTTTCAGTCCATGGTTGAGTGTGCTGTTGCTTTTGGAGCTTTGGTGAGACAGAACATCATGGTGAGAACACGGGAGGATACTGCCCTCCTCACGCCAACCAGAGATCAAAGAGAGGTAGGACAGGAATCCCTTGGGCCCTTCCAGGGCACACCCTAAATGATCTAACTTGTTTCCTAAATATGCCATCACCTCCCAGTAGCATCACAGATGGGGGTCTGTCACACAGGCCCTTGGGAGACATTTAACATCAAACTCTAGAACCTGAGTGTAGAGCTCTGGCCTAGCACATCCAAGGCTCTGAGTTCCATCCCCAGGAAGTCTAGCTGTGTGTCAGAATCACCATGGAAGCCTTTTACTTCTTGACAAAATCCCAAAGGCACATAGAATTGAGCAGCAAAATTGTATGTTATGAAAGCACCTTGATAGCTAATAGATAGCAGCTAGTGAATGGTTATTGTACACAGGGCATTATTTTAAACATTTTCCATATGCTGTTAATTCACTGTGTTTAACCTTGAGCTCCTTTGGACCCAAGCACACACCTGGCATGCTCTGTATTTTTTGATGACGCCAACATAGAGAGAGACAAATGCCAAGGCCCGCAGTTCTTTCTGATTCTACCCTCTTTGGGCCCCTGTCCCTCCTCCCTCTCCTTTCCCATCATCCTCCAATGCCCAACCCTCCCTTCTTTGCCTGATTCTCCTCCTTGTTGCTGTTTATGGAACAATCTCCTCTGTGACCCCAGTGAAAAAATTTTCACTTCCAATACAGGAAAGACGCAGCAGAGACTAAAGAGCTTGGTTACCGTGAGGTTGGGAGCAGCACTGGGGAGGAGAAGCGCTTATCCAAGGCACCTAGATGTATGGCTTTGACTCTTATGAAACAGTGTTTGTCTGTAGTAGCTCTGCAGTATCCACTCCAAATGCTATGCACCAAAGTTATTCAGGTTAGTTATTTTAGACTATCCCCTCCCATGTGATTATGTTCCTCACTTATATAACATTAATTTGTTATGGTTTACATCCCACTTGTAGCTAGTCTCTTGCCATCTGTGGGACTAAGGCACAAAGCAGAGACTGAGAATATTCTGGAACACCAGGAAAGCAGTGCAGGGTGCTAGCTGGAAGTTTGAGTACCATGTCTCCCTCCCTGTAAGATGTGGACCCTCCAGTTCTGCCCTTTAGCACTGACTGAGAGGTCTCCCAAGGAAAGAAGCCCCTGGGAGCTGCCATGGGGAGCAGAACAGGGCAGACCCCAGGGCTCTTATCAGCCTTCTTCCCGGCGGGGCCGTGTCAACCTGGGAAGAGGATGTAGAAACAGAGCTTCGCTCTCCTGTGTTTCCTGGGTTCCTACAGACCCATCCACAATTCCAGGTGCTCTTTAGGGTCCCCAGAAAGGATTCGAAGTCCTCTGTGCTGGCTCAGAAGAGGAACTCGAAGGTGGGGCAGGCCCTGCTGTGAATGTTTCAACACCGGCCCTGCCAGGGTAGGGGACACATTCCCGGTAGTACTGGAATTTCACAACGGAGGCTCCTTTTACCAAGTCAAGGTTGGAGAGGGGCCAAGGCCTGGCCAGCCATGCTTTTGGAAAACAGCATCATCCTAAGAGCAGTGGTCTCACTGCCTTCCCCCGCCTCAAAGTCAGCACGCTTCTGCCGAGGAGTCACAAGGAATGACTGCTGACTGACTGAGTCATCAAGGCGGAAGCGAGTGTGCCGGGCTGAGGTGCTGAGCCACCATGTGCGGAGCTGACCTCAGAGCAGCTCAGCGAGGGCCCCTCAGCTCGATTTCCTTGGGTCCCCAGTGCCCAAGGCCTAGAAAATCTTGACTCTGAGAAGAACAGAGCCAAGCTCTAGACAGCTTGAGGATGCCAAGGAAGCTGGCACGCTGGAAACTTGGTGCAGAGCCCTGGGAGTACGACTGCTTCCTTGGAGAAGGCTTTGGCAATCTCCAGTGAGCCAGATACACTGAGAACAAGAGGGAGCAGCAGGGAGGGAGAAGCCGTGGCCAGCAGGCCTTGAGGGGCCGTGGGGGGCTGCTGTTGGTGCTCTGTGAAGCCTGCTAGTAGTGACCCCAGGGCACTGTGCTCTGACACCCCTAAAGACAGGGCCACGGTAAGAGTGACTTGACTGGAGATGTGCATGTGTGTCTTCTGTTTGCATCGTGGCTGTGTAGGACATGTAAGTGGCTCCGGCCTGCTGCAAGGCGAGACCAACGGTCCACATCAGGGGCTGGGCTGAGGGGAGACTCAGACCCAGTTTACAGAGCTCAGCCTGTGCTGTGGGCTTGACTCGCCTGTCTGCTACCCTGGGAGAGAGGACCGCCGGATGATCCCTCTCTGGCTCACTTCCTCTAGAGGAAGCAGGACTGTGCTGGGCATAGAGAGACAGCAGGGACTGCGATCCCCAGCTACATTATGGTAACTGCGTGTTCACTTGTGGGGTAGGAGCATGACTTGGTTTTACTTTTCTTCTAGTCCCTACATCTGACTGTGGTCAGTATCAGTGTACCGGCGCACCTAAGAATCCAGATTCTCTGGGTGAATGGCCTGGCTTTGTCACTTCCCAGCTTTGTGACCTCAAGCAAATTGTCTGATTTCTCTGTGCCGTTAACTGTCCATCTCTTCCGTCTCACCAGCTTCTCACAGAGGTTGTTCAGCCTTTAGCCTTTTACTGCAGGTTTCTGTTACCCTGCTGGTGGCCTACTGGGGTGAAGTAACAAGGGGTTCGCTGGAGTTTAGCTTTTTCTTCTGGAGCCCGACAACCTACCTCAGCAGGGAGCTCATGTCTGACTTGCCCTGTAGCGGCCCTGCCAGATTCCCCATCAGCCCCATCTCAGCCCCTCAGCCCGGCCATTGCTCCCAGCAGCAGCTGAATGGGCTTTCTGGCTGAGCAGGTGGCAAGCTGAGCCTACAGTGGTGGTGCCCGCACCTGGCAGGCTGCCCGGTCCGTACAGTGGGTCTCCCTCTGCCCATCCCTGGCTACCATGAACAAGCAGGCCCCTTACCCGCTCTGGTTCTCACCTTCCTCTTCCCTGAGCTGAGGGCCAACCAGGAAGACCTGCGACTCCCTCTGGTGGCTCAACCTGGAGCTGGTGGGAAAGAATCAGGGTGGACTGATGATACCTGGGCCAGCCGCCTGCGCCCCAGAATCATCTGTGGGGGCACCTGGTGTGCTGGCTCCTCCAGCAGGTTTTGTGCTTGGGGTACCACCAAAGATAGGAAGGCAGAGCCTCTTCACCATGGTAATCCCCATGGGCACTCATCCACTGAGGCAAGGGAGGGGCAAAGTGTACGCCTCCCACCCAAGAGCATGCCCAGCACATAGTAAATGGCCAGTAAATCAGTGACAGACTGGACCCATGGGTGCCACTTTCTGTATGCCCCATCCCTATGTAATTCCAGCTTTCAGATGCTCAGCCTCCTGGGGACATGAGTGAGGTGACCCCGGAAGGCTCTTCAAGGGCTTACTTTTTTCTGGTGTGTGGTCCCGCAGGCTGGGGAAGTAGGAGGATTTGCCTGCCTGGGGACTCTGTGGTCTGAATGCTCCAGTCACATGGCTGGGTTAGGAGATCATCTCCCTTTGCATGTCGTTTGCATGGCCGGCTCCCAGCTCCAAGTTTCCTCCTCTTGGTTTCCTGGTCTGTCCCCAGGTCCACGAAGCGGCCTGTCACTTCCTTCCCTTCGCCTATGACCTGGTCCCACTGCCCAGCGACACAGCTTGCCCAGAAGGGGTGAATGTAGCCAAATTCCCAGGTTGGGGGTGGTTGGTGGGGGAGACTGTACCATAGCGGTGGTGTCTGGAGGCTTGCTGAGTGCATCCGCTGTGGCTCTTCATCTTCCCAACAGCCCTGTGAGATCAGCACCGGCGTCTCCCCCATTTGACAGATAAGCAAGCCAAGTTTCAAAAGAGTTAAAATAATTTACCCTCAGTCTCATCATGGCTCGCAAGTATCAGAGTCCAGAGTTGAGTACAAGACTGTTGGATGCCAGAGCCAGGCTGACTGGCTGCCCCTCACTCCCGGTTATGCCACGGCCCTCACCAAGAGCCAGGAAGCTGGCACCCTGCCGTGGGCTCTCCATTACCGCCTGGTGCTGAAGCCCTTTGCAAAGTCCTCCCTTGTTGGCCTTGTGGCTAAGTAAGAAGCCGCTGGAGACAGGGAAGGGGGACCCGGTAAGGGCTTTGTATAACTAACTGGTGACATCAAACTTCTGAGAAAGGAGAGAAAAGATGGCAAAGGAAGAAGTTGAAGCAGAAAGGATGCAGGTACCTGAGACCTGGGTGCCTGAGCTCAGGGTGGCAGGAGAGCAGTGGGGCGCGTGCAGGCGTGGTTGTGGCCTTCACCTCCATGGTGAGCGGCCAGCACACGGACGGAGCTTTGCAGCTGGCCCTGAGGACTTGGGGACACAGACCCGGAGATCCAGAAAAAAAATCCCCTGTATGATCTTGATTTCCCCTCAAAGTCCTCCTGGGGTTTGGCCATTCTCTGGGCATTCCTTGGCACATTGTGGCACTCCCCACTTGCAACAGGCAGGTCTGTGTCACCTCAGTGCTCCCACCCCTGGCCGCTTGCTTCCTCTCTTCACGCTCTGCCTCTGAGTGCTTGGCCCTGTGGCTGGGGTGTGACCTTTTGAAGCTGCTTCAGCCCCGGAGACAGCTGAGCCCCTCAAATGCTATTCGAAGTTCCCAAGCGGTGATGGGCTCACTCCACAGGGGTGGAATTCCTAATTGTCTTTGCTGCCATTCTCCCAGGGCCAGTGTTCCCCCACTCCAGGTGCTTTCTGTGAAGGGAGCTCAGTGGGTGACCTGGTGTCTGTCCCCACTGCAGGCAATGACTCAGGATGCAGCCAGGGACCACAACATGCACAGAGGACCGCATCCAGCATGCCCTGGAGCGCTGCTTGCATGGACTCAGCCTGGGCCGCCGCTCCACATCGTGGTCAGGTCAGTCTGGGGAAGATGGGGAGGTGTTTTGAGGCCCCGAGGCAGCCTCAGGGCCAGCGTGGGAGCTGGAGGGTTCTGGCTCAAACCCTGTGCGTGTGCCTTGAGTAAGTCACTAGACCTCACCTGTTCAGGTGCCTGGCATAACACCTGATGCAGAATAAGTCTTTGGCATGTGGCTCTTTCTGCTTTATCCAGGTATCTTCTTCATCCTGCTCAGGGTGGTACTGTGCTTCCTTAGCATGCATTAGAAGAGGGTACCAACCCTGCTTAGAAACATAACTGCTACTTCCCAAAGAGCATCCGGGTATTTGCACAGTCCTTTGTGCTCCATGCTCCCAGGGCTGAGAAGCAGCAGAGTGTCCATAGGGTGGGGCCATTGTGTCTCCGAAAGCTGGTGCTGCCTAGTTGTAAGAATTCCTTATCCTGATTAGACCTGGGTGTAGTAGTGCATGCCTGTGATCCCAGTACTTAGGAGGCTGAGGCAGGAGGATTGCAGTTCGAGGCCAGCCTGCACCTGGGCTACATAGTGGGCTCAGGGCCAGCCTGAACTACATAGCGAGACCCCATCTCAAAAAAAAAAAGATTTTTGATTTTTTTTATACCCTGTATCTTATTTTCCTCTCTAAGTACTCTATGAGATAGATACCCACAGCATCTTGAACATACCTAGTTGCTTCCTATCCCAAGATCTTTGCTCTTGCTGCCTGGAGCCCTTCCCTTGAAGCCGTGCATAGTGGCACTCAGCTCAACTGTCACCAATTCAGACAGCATTTCCTGCCTTTGGAATTAGACAAGTCTGAATTAAAATGGCTTCTCACTGGCTGTACAGCCTTGAATGAGCCACCTATTCTCTCAAAACCCTATTTGCCTTCTCTGTTACATGGAAATAATAACAGGAACCACCTCCCGATGTGGGAGACTTGAAGAAAATACAAGCACAGGCCCAGTGCCATGCTTGCATACAACGGGTGGTCAGTAGAAGTTTTGCTTCTGGCTCCTACCCAGGTTTTAATGGTGCCCAAGCCTAACGGAGCAACATTAAGAAAGAAGCTATGAAAGCACCAGACTTTTCAAGTTTTTTGAACACCTGTGACTACATGAGCACAGCTAAGGGGCTCCAGAACTTTGAAAGGAGCCCGGGTCTGTGAGTGGCGTGGGGCCAAGGTCCCTGGACAATCCACCTCAACCTTTCCTGCTATTACTCTCCACTCCTCAACACACAGCTTCCCCCTGTAACCACCCCTTAAATTTTAGGGGTTTGCCCTTGCTAGCTTCGGGGAAACAGAGATCAACTTAAGGAAGTCTGGGGAAGTTATAGTGACAAATGCTCATCATATCTTTTGAACTATAGATAAATTTAGCTTCCCCTGCCCCAGATGCACTGCCAGGCAGTCCTGGGAAGTCCCAGAATGTCTCAGTCTTTCTCTGGGTTTCCAGGTGGAGTTCGGCATAGCTCCTCTTTTTGCCTCCTCGCTAACTGTCCTGCATCTCACGGGTTCCAGCACCCTCTACAGGATGCCAGGGCTGTGGGGATCTCCTGCTCCCCTACAGGCGCAGGGTTAGTCTCCAAGGGGATCCCAGCCTGGGTTCCCAATCCTCATGACTCTGGAGTCTCTTGTGCACACAGGAAGAGGAAATGGCCCTTTATGTCCTGAGTGGCACAGTAGGGCTGAGTGTTGGTCTGGCATTTTCTCCTAGTCTCTTATTTTAGAAAATGATGTTCTGGTGCAATCCAGCATGCACTAAGGTGTGTTCCAGCATAGTTTCCTCCTTCTCCACACTTTTGGCTGGAGGGCAGCTGGCCAAGGCCTGCACTGACCACTTGCCTCTTTCACTGCTTTTCCAGCTGGGCTGTGCCTGAACTGTTGGAGCCTGCAGGAGCTGGTCAGCAGGGACCCGGGCCACTTCCTCATCCTCCTAGAGCAGATCCTACAGAAAACCCGGGAGGTGAGATTGAGCCCAGGATGGAGGGTGGAGCTGGGGTCAGCCTCAAGAAGTTGAGAAACAGGTCAGTCCTGGGGTACCCAGAGGAGAGGCAGGGGGTGCTTAGCCAAGGCCCTGGAACCCCTTAGTTTTGTTATTCTAGCAGTACTTGTGTATTGAGAGGTTCTAGGAAGGGCTGTATTCTTCCCAGAGTGAACATTTAACAGGTGAACCTTGAGCAAGAGTATAAGCTGCTTCTTAGGACAGACATTTCTTCTGAGTATAGGCTAGAAAGGAGGGAAGAAGCTTTACTGAATCCTTTCCTCCAGTGTAACAACAAAGACATGGAAGAGAAGGCTGATCGGGAAGGTGAATCGAGACCTCTTCTGCCAGTGCAGTTCTGGGCTTTTGACTGAGGAATACGTTTAATGCTGACCTGAGCTGTGGTTCTAGACTAGCTGTAATTCCCACGGAACTTTCTGGGTCTTTTTTATAAAGAAGACTCTTAAGTTTTGTTTTGTTTTTAGAAGCATTAGTGATTTGGAAAACATGGTTTTTCTTCTCTCAGCTGGCCACCCCTGTAAAAAGAAAATTTTTCAAGGTATCCAAAGTCACAGTTCTGGCATCATCTTTTGCGTGTGGCTTTTATACGCTGATCACAAGCAAACCAATTTAAGAGCTAAGCCGCCTCGGGAGAGCTTAACTTAGAAACCTAAGTATAAAGCATCAACTGCTGCGTAGCAGTAGGGGAGGGTTTTGTAGAAGGGCTCAGGCAGCAGTGTGGCAAACACATCATCTATTCCCAGCACAGGGAAAGAAAGGGCTAAACTTGACCCTGCTGAAGTCTGTCAAGTTCAGAAGAGATGGTAGGACTTTCTCAGTGCCTCCAGCCCCCCAGTTTCAGAACAGGCCAAGAGCCTGACTCAGCATTTTGACTGTCTTCTCCGCAGGTCCAAGAGAAGGGCACCTATGACCTCCTCACCCCGCTGGCTCTGCTCTTCTATTCTACTGTCCTCTGCGTAAGTCCGGGTGGCCCAGGACAGGAGAGCAAGAGAGGGAAGAGAGGGAAGAAAGGACAGAGAGATCCCCAATGTGGGCACACCCCTCACACTTCTGGGGGTAAACAGAGAGAAACTGTCAAGTGATGACACTGGCATGGGTTTCAATCCCTGATGTCTTTGGAGCTGCCATTTTGAGAGGCTTCCAGTAATTCTGTGTGGCTGCCATGGTGCCTGCCATCTCTGGGCTTCCATACAGGAACTTCTGTCGCAGCATGTTCAAAAGTCAAAAAAGAGATCCTATGGAGAGATTCTAAGTCCATCTCATTTTTCATACCAATGATCAATTCCACCCCATGATTTTCCCTGTGTTCACCAGACTAGTGATACCAAATGACACCATGTACATCAGGACAATCCACTCAAGGAATAAACATTTCTCTCTACTGAAGATATTTAAATAAAGATGGTTTAAACATTGAAATTCTTACTCCAAAATGAGTGGTGGCAATGGCACCATTTAGAATGACCTCCAAAGAGACAGCTTGTCAGAGGGGCTCTCTCAAGTGTTGACTAAACCATTCTATGTTAGGAAGAAACAAGACCTTTATTGTAGAAGCACCCTGCTTCAATAACACCCTTTCCAGAATATTCCAGAAAGGGAGCAGAAGCAATCGTGGAATAGCAGTGAGCTCTTTCTCATGTGGATCTTTCTGCTTGCTGCTCCTTCTCCATCCTAGACACCACATTTCCCACCAGACTCAGACCTCCTTGTGAAGGCAGCCAGAACCTATCACCGGTTCCTGACCTGGCCTGTTCCTTACTGTAGCATCTGCCAGGAACTGCTCGCCTTCATTGATGCAGAACTCAAGGCCCCAGGTAAGTGTTGGGGAGGCTGGCACAAGAGACAGGGCTAATGCAGTCAGAAGGTTTCTGTCTCCTCTGAAACTGTTCTTTGGGTATGAGTCACCTCACCTGTCAGCCTTTGGATCTTCTCTGCCCACCCCTGACTCAGAACCTTGGAGTCTCCCCTCTGTGGTGCATGCAGAATCAGAGAGTGGACTCTGTGTAAGCTGAAGGTAGTAAATACAAGAAGGAACTCAAATTGGGAACCTTAGGACAAGCAAAGTTCCCACTTGTCTGTGCCTCTGCTCTGGTTATCCAGGGGTCTCTCAGGTCAGCCAGAGGGGGTCCCAGAATGTGGATAGGACTAGTCAGGTGATTGTATGTGTGCACTGACTCAGTTCCATTCAAGGAAGGTGGACAGTGGTAGGGATGGGCAGGTTCAAGGTGGCAATGACAAGAATGGCCAAGGACTTGGTGCTGACTCAGTTTTAATATATAGGATCTGAAATGTAGGGATTCTTGAGAAATTGCAGGTGCTGTTATAGACATGAACATAAAGTTAAGACAACTTGGATAGAGCAAGAAAAAACATAATCAAGTGTGATTTACTGAGAAGTTACTTCATATTGATCTATCATATTAATATTCCAAGAAAATTGAACCCAGGGAGTCCAAAGCTATAGCCCCATCCATTTTTAGCTTTTAAATGTTGAGACAGGATCTTCCTAAGAATTCCAGGCTGGCCTCAAACTTGTGATCCTCTTGTCTCAGTCCTCCACCCCCATGTAGCTGGGATTATAGATATGCTCCACCATACCAGGCTATAAATAATATTTAAAATATGGCAACAGCCTAAGGTGAAATACTAGAGGTGTTTCTATCAAATTCAGTTATCTTTTTTCTTTTTGCATATAGGTCTTTTGCCTATGCAAAAAGACATACAGACCATTTCCTCTTCTGGAAAAGGTAATATTTTTCTGTATTTAGTGCTCATACGATTGCTTATCTGTCAAGTCTATTAGAATCACTGGAATGAGTTTTCAAAACTAGAAAACATGCAGTTAAGAACTTTCCTATACATCAACCAATAAGAAAATGCAGTGGTGATGGTGGGAAAACATGTTAAGATACCAACTAAAATATAAAATTAAAAATGTGAATAACCAACTTTGAGAAAAGCAACTTACTGAAGGACAAATAATCGAAGAGGCTTATTGTTGAATTGAATCAATATCAGAATAGCATTAGGTATTACAGAAATAAATGTAACCACAATCAACATATCAACAAGATCTTTTTACATTTTAACAAAATAAGCTAAAGTCTATTTGAAAGAATAAATGCTCCAAAATAGTATTATTTTCTTTCTTGCTTTCTTTTTTTTGGACCTGGAATTGAGCTCAGGATCTCGTGCTTGCCTGGCAGGTCTGGTACCACTGAGCTAAATCCCCAGCCCTTTTATGTATTTCTGTTGTTGTGTTTTGTTTTGTTTGAGGCAGGGTCTTGCTCTGTAATCCAGGCTGGTTAGTACTTGAGGTCTTCCTGGCCCAGCCTCCTGAGTGCTGGGATTATAGACATGTACTTGGCTTTATATATCTTTGAAGAAGAGTCAGAATGAGATACCCGCCTTACTAGATCTTTGAAAGTAGTGTAGGGCTATGGTTCTTAAGACAGTACATACAGTGGACCTTTGACTGAGACTCAAATCGTTCATGGGGCTGATTGTAACTCAGGTTGGTCAACTGAAGGAAGGCTCAGGGTCCTCCACACAGCCTTCAAAGTCTCTCTTCTCTGTACAGAGTCCTTAGACAGACACAGGATTTTTCAATTAACCCTATACGGGAAAGGATGTTGTAATAGTCCTTCCAGAACTCTTTACAGTTAAATCTGTATTTGAGACCAGGTGGCCAGGCTTCAGGTTGTAACTCAAGACTGTAGTCTCAAGTTAAAACTAAAACTGGTCATAACCCAAGTTGTTCATATGTCAGGCCGATTGTAGAGGGTCCTCTATATTGGTGTAAGAACACATAGGTTAATTGAACAAAATACAGTATCTGGAAACAGAATGAATATATAAAACTGTATTATAGGACAAAGTGGCATTGTTAAACCAGTGTTGGTAAAAGATTTCAGACTTGAAAAGGTGCTCTGGCACATTCAAAAAAGGGTGCCCCCATAAGCTCACAAGGCAGCAGACTAAAGTCAGTCTCTTTAATCCTCTCCTCCCCCTGACCCAGAGCAGACTGATCTGGCCCTCTTTTGGTTTCTTGCTAGTATTGGAGTTCCTTTCCCAGAAGGTGAAGCTTTTCTTCCCTTCTATAATCTTGAGAGATAAACAGTATTCAAAATGCCTTCAGTTTATTCTGAACATCTGGCTGGCACCGTCTTTTGAAATTGGTAAGTTAGATGTTGAGCTGGGGAAGGGGTGTCACCTGTGCGGAGACCACTTCCCGATTCTAAGCTGAGCCAGCTGGCTCGCCTACGGTGTGAGCGTGCTATGCCTGGGGATGTTTTTGTGGGTGGTTGGGCTGAAGCTCCATTCTGGGCAGCCCAGAGAGCAGATGTGGAAGGAAGGGGCTGGTAGTGGAAATAAGTCTCCTGTATGCTAGGTATGACCATAGAGGGGAATAAATCCTCATAATACCAATACTTCGGGGGTTACTTTTACTTTTATTTTCTTATGGTACTAGGGCTTGGACCCAGGGGTACTCTATAACTGAGCTGTATCCCCACCTTTTTTAAAATTTTGAGACAGGGTCTTCCTAAATTGCTGGCCTTCAACTGGCTAAGCTCCTGACTCAGCCTTCTGAGTAGCTGGCACCAGTGACATGCATCTTTGTGCCTGGTGGGGGTAAAATCTTCCATCCAAGAAAAGTCACTTGCAATTTATCTCTACAAGTTAACCTCTGATTTCACAGAACCTGAGCCATAATTAATAGCAAAGAATAGATTATATAAAATTTCCTTCTTCTATAAGACCTGAGGTAGATTTGTTAGGAAATGTGTTAGTATGGCTTTTTTTTTTTTTTAAAGACAGGGTCTCACTTTGTAGTTCAGGCTGCCCCTGAGCTCACTATGTAGCCCAGGCAAGCCTCAAACTCAGCAGTCCTCCTGCCTCTGCCTCCCAAGTGCTGGTATTACAGGTGTGAGCCACCACACCCAGCTGTTAGCATGACTTTTGATGATGCTTTTTCCTAAATCCCCTAAATCCACTGATCCCAGCTGAGGGAGGCAATGGAAAACAGCAAGAGAAAGCCAGAGAGAGGACCAGGGAACTTGACGTGAAGGAGACGCCAGAAACTGAGTGGTCACTCATACTTGATATCAGGCCATAGTGGTTTGAACCCTGGGTCTGGGTCTGGGGGTCAGGAGCCATGGGCTATTTGACTTTGATGAGCCTCTGTTCCTTATTCCATAAAATGGGAGTATAATGATGCCTCCTTCTCAGAGAAGGTTGTGAAGATGGAAGGTGCCTACATTGGTTTCACCCTGCTGGGGGAGTAGGGATGGAGTGATGTTAGCTTGAGACTTGGGTCTGAACAAACTCAGAAGGAGAAAATGACAAGAGACCCAGAGAGCTGGGCCCTCCAAGAATGGAACCTTAGGGACCTAGTTGCCATGGAAACTGTGGCTAAGTGGCAAAGGAAGTGGGCTGGTTATCAAGGCTGAGGGCCTCCCCCTTCTTCCTGACTCCACCCCCAGCAGGGTCGCCTTCTGCCTGCGCTCTGGGGGTGGCAGGAAACCTCACATCAGCACCCTGGCCTGCCCACCGCAGCCCTCTTAGGCTCCGCCCCTATGTTTTATGGAGTACTTACTCTGCACCACAGCAATGCAGACCACAATACTTGCCAGGAAAGAACTGATCTGTAACCCTGAACAGCCGCAGTGGCCATTTTATGCAGGAGTCACTCAACAATACCAAAGCTCACAAACAGCAAGGGTCGCCTCTCACCTAGACCACATCCCTGTAAGGTGAAGAGTCTCCACAGTCCCGTTTCAGCTTCAGAGAGGTTCGGTGTCCCTTGTGCAAGCTACAAAGCCAAATGGAAGACAAGCCATATAAAACTTGGTATGAGAGACCCACACTTTGCCACTGTCATAGTTACTTTCCTCATTGCAGAGACAAAATACTCAAAACCCAAAATTAAAGGAAGAAAGGATATTTAGCTTACAGTCCATACAGACTGGCTCCGAGGCAGGGTAGCACATGGTGGAAAAGCATCGCAGAGGAGAAACAGTTCACAGGAGACAGCACAGCTGCAAACAGCAAGCAGCAATAAGCAGTGGCCTGCCTCTCCCTTTAATCCCTCCCAGGCTACCAACCATTTGGTGAGACCATTAGCACTGAGGGTGGGCCTGCTCGTCATTCACACCCAGAACTATGCTAAGCCAATCAGTGGACTAATTTAGTTATCACGCTTTTAATGCTAGCATCACACACTCTAGATCCGGCCACCTCCAAAAGGCCCTATCTATGACTGTATGAGGCTTTGGGGAGACATCTAGGCATAATCTATAACAGCCACTTACTACCTGATGCCCTTAAGAGTCTTACTTAAGCTCTCCAAGCCTCTCTAAAAGCTGGGCTTCTGTGCTGTTGATGAGAGTGGTGGTGATAATGAAGAGGACAAAGATACAATGCTTGCATTTATTGTGTGGCTATGGTGTATGAAACACTGCCATATGTCTCTCTGGCCAGTCAGTATTAAGCCCATTTCTCAGATGATGAAACTGAAGGTTAAGTGGTTTACCCACAGTCTTGTGGCTAACACACCTCTACCACTTGAGTATGTGTCTTTGATTGCAAAAATGATAGCATATTCTTCTTGCATTTGCATAAAACTTTTTCTATCAAGAAGCACAGACAGATGACCATATGTGACAGAAAGACCCTGGACTGTCCTAATAGTCCTTTGGTAGGCTCTTTCCTCCCTTGGGGGCTTTCTGACACCACAGGGTGCACCTACCCTCTGACTGCTGTCGAAGCAGGAACAGACCTGGGTAGCCAGTTTTGCCCACCAACTGGTGGTGGGTGAATTCTGCAAGGTAATACATTTCCCTCAGGCCATTACAGACATTTGAATTTTATATTTTTGTCTATGGATACGGAGTGAACGTTTTAGTATCTTTGAAGGAAGGAATATCAGGCATCATTGATTAGCAGGTGAGAGAACTTTAAGGAAGGGACGGGGGGGCGGGTCACAGGAAATCACAGAATGAGATTAAGACTGTGACAGAGAACCCAAAACAATAGTGGTATAAACCCCTAAGGGTACACTTTTCTCTTACCCACCCCCACACACACATTTGGAAAAAGACATTCGGGCATGGGCACATTGACCCATGAACATCCCTCTTTCATCTTGCTGCTCTACCATCCTCAGCTGGAGGCATTGTCTCAAGGGCTCTTCATGGTCTAAAATGGCTGCCAGAGTCCTGATCATCATGTCCCCACTTCAGGTAACAAAATGGAGGGAGGTGGGTCCATCTCACACCTTCAAGACTAACATCCAGCTCCCTATGGGTCAGAGTATGCCAGAAGGCACAGGCATCCTCCTAAATGTCTCAATTAACTCAGGAAAATAAACAGTCATGGCCAATAGGAAGCAGCCCCAGCTCTACCTTCCCTGTGATTCCAAGACATATGGGTGTAAGAATGTAAAATGTTAGGATGCTCCTCTGATGAGGACTAGGAAAAAGCGACCTTCGGGAGAAAGTAGTCAACGGTATCAAACACCCCAAACACAAGTGTCCAGAGAAATGATGACAGGACTGAGCCACTGTCTTTGGGGACAGGGAAGTCCTGGAGAAGCTTTGGAGGGCAGTGGGGGTGAAAGGGACAGCCTGGGATTTTTAGAAGAAATCTGATGTGAGTAGAGGGAGGGCGATTTCACAGCCCGCTGCTGTGCCACATGGTACTGGCTTTGTGTTCTGGGTCAACAGAGGCAGAATTAGGGGTGAAGACCAGTCTCTGAGGTATGAGTTACTCATATAAAGCATTAAATAAGGTAAGAGCACAGGTCAGTGGAGAGTGCTTGTCAAGCATGTGGAGGGCCCTGGGTTTTATCTCTGGCACTGAAAAAACAAGTTAAATAGTAAAAGAAAAGAAAAATAAAACCAAGAGAGGATTTTTCTCGTCTGTGTGTTTCACAGTGAGGGAGAGGGGGAAATACTGTTTCTACTGCAGTATTTTGAAGGGGTGAAGAGGGCTTGAGGGTGGCTTTTGTCTGCAGTGTGTTTGATAAGTCACCAGATGGCGCTCCAGATCCTGAGAGTGACAGCCACTGTTTCAGGACTTGGCAAGCAAAATAGACATAACATTAGCTTCTCACCATGGCACAATTCCAACAGCTAAACGTCACACAGCAGGCAAACAATGGAAACACATAGGTCCCAAGTTAGAAGCGCATGATTTGGTAATTTTCTGCCATTTACTAAACAAAAGTCATGACCGTTCTGTTACAGCTATTTCTGAACTCAGCTTATCCGGGGGATGTTTTGCCTCTAGCTCAGGGCCAGGCCCAGGGGCCTGCTCCCACGGTGGGAGCTTCCATAACTATCTCCAACATCTGACAAGAGGGCAGCCTGCTTCCCTGAAGCCCCTGCCCCGCCTGTGTTTGCCCTCTTCATGCAGGAGTAGACAGTTTATCTCCTCCCTGTGGTCGGTCGACAGAACTGGAGAGGGACTCCTTGTCAGTCAGGGCTGTGCTGCAGAAATGTTTGGCTGCTTTCCTCTTAGCATGACTGAAGTCAGATGAGGGAGGGAGGTGGAGGAGGCCTGGGAAGCTGGGCAGAGGTGCAGAGGTGCAGAGGTGCAGAGGTTAAAGGTTGTTGCTAGAGCTGAATCTGGGAAAATGGACTGAGGACTGCCTGGCACACACCTTACTGTGGGAAGATGCCAGGTCCATGGGCACAGCGATGTCAGGGACAGGCAGCTGGGCAGGGTGAGACAGCCAGACCCCTGGGCCTAGACGCTCCCTCCTATATTCTCTGTCCCCAAGTCTCTAGCAGAGAATTACTCCAGGCTGGTGGGGCCCAGGTGGAGCACCTCCCTCTGCTGCCTCTGACCGGGAGGAACGGAGGCCCTGGGGTAAAATGACGTGCACCCCCTGACACACACACACTGCCACACAGAAAAGCCAGCTCTTAGCCTGGGCAGAGTGGCTGAGGGTAATCCTTTAAGGGAGGGCAGCCAGAGAGGCTGAGGAGCCCCGAAGGGGAGTGGGCGAGGCTCAAGGTGGATTTGGGGTGGAGGCAGTCCCCAGGGGGAGAGATGTTAATGGTGCTAGGCACACTGAGGGCCCACATGACAGCTCTCTTGCCTAGCCAGAGCCATCGAGAACCTCACCCCGGATCTCCCGACCTTGCCAGGCAGGTCCCTGAGTGCTTTTCTCTTTGCTGTTGTCCGCCAGGAATCTCCTTCCAGCGGCTGGTGAGAGCCGAGCAGGGGCTGCCCCTCAGGAGTCAGCGGAGCTCTACTGTGTGAGTGCCCTGGGCTGGGGTTAACGGAACCAGGAGCTCCCACCCCTAGACCACCCCTGTTCCTGCACCTCCCACCAGGTGCCAACCAGCAGACTTCAAGGGGACCAGGAAGGCCCTGGAATTGCAGCTGGTATTTTATGCATAACTTCATTGTTCTGGGTTAAGCATCTTCCTGCAGATTCTGAAAAAGATCTGCATCAATTATAGAAGGAGCTGGTCATGCATTCTGCATTCAGCTCTGCTTTCCAGATGAGGAAGCTGAAGCTCAGAGATGCCAAGTAACTTCCCCAAGGTCACACAGCAAATGAATGGTTGAGCACACATATCAGTCTCTAATCTTATTCAAAGCCCTGTGTTCTTCCCACAGTGTCTTCTGTTACTATAAAAGTGTTTTCCAATTTTTCTGAACAGGGCCTATAATTAAAAATGCATTTTATATAATAGTCCAGTGCATGCGCACAAACACACACACACACACCCCACACGCAGAGCTAAACAAGTGTCATGAAATGAAACTACTACTTCAGAAGCTCTGTGCCCTAAGCTACTTGATTTCATTTAAATAATAAGTTCTGGTTGAGACATCCCAGATTGATTTCATCACCTACTCCTGCCTGCCATACTGGGCTGCAGTTTGAAGAGCAGAGAAAAGAAGGGCCGTTCTGAGCCCTCCGGAGGCCTGGAAGTGGGTAGGTGCCACCCGTCTGTATCACTTTGAGGCACCAGGAGCCCAGGTGCCAGCCCCCAAAAGCTGAGAGATCCTAGGAGCCCAGTGCATCACCCCCACAGCCTAAGGGTTCATTGTACAGACACACATACAGTGGGAACGCTTCTGAGACACTTGAAACACTTCTAGGTAAGAGTAAGCAAACAAGAAAGCCTACAGTGGCCTGGAGATTTAGCTCAGTGGTTCCGGTGCCTGCCTTGCAAGCACAAGGTCCTGAGTTCGATCCCAGTAACCATATACAACAATACTGGGCGTGGTGACTCATGCCCACCAGCAATCAGTACTACATACCACTGTGCTGGGCGTGGTGGCTCACGCCTGTAATCCCAGCACTTGGGAGGCAGAGGCAGGAGGATTGCTGAGTTCGAGGCTTGCCTGGGCTACATAGTGAGCTCAGGGCCAGCTTGAACTACAAAGTTCAAAGTGAGACCCTGTCTCAAAAAAAAAAAAAAGAAAGAAAGAAAGAAAGAAAGAAAGCCTACAGTAGCTGTCAATAGAGACAGGACATCGAATGTCATACAGCAATTCTCTTTTATCCAATGGGAACACCGTGACTGAAACTGGCTAGTACTGAACGCTACATACAGGAGTGATCGAGAAATACATGCATGTTCAAATAGTTTTAAACTTACTACAGTAAGAGACACATTGCCAAGAGCAATGAGATAAGCATGTTCAAGCGAGGGGGGATTAATGGTAGTGTGTCTTTTGCTGAAATAATTTTTAAAAAGTAAACCATCATATTTTTTATTATCCTTCATGTTCTTTGAATTTTGACCTTTTTACTCAATTTCTCTCCAGTGTGCATGAAATACCAGTATTATTCCTTTTGCACTTTGGGATCATAATTAAGTAAAGTCAGGCTTACTTGAGCCCAAACACAATCAAAGCGATCTTGTGACCGGCACCCTGCACTCAGAATGCTCTGTCAGTTCAGACCGATGGGTTGTTTATTCCCTGGCGTTTTCATTTCATATTTCCAGAACATGCCTGACTGCAGGAAACCGAAACCTTGGATGGGGGGGGCTACTGTAATTTAGCAAATAAAAAATATACCTTTAGCCGGGCATGGTGGCTCACGCCTATAATCCCAGCAATCGGGAGGCAGAGACAGAATTGCTGAGTTCCAGGCTTGCCTGGGCTACACAGTGAGCTCAGGGCCAGCCTGAACTACAAAGCGAGACCCTGTCTCAAAAAAAAAGATACCTTTAGGGAGCTGAGGCAGGTGGGCTAGAAAGCGACCACCAACAAACACCTTTCAGGCAGTTATAGGGCTCTGGGTACCATTCTAATCATCTGTATATGTGTTAATGTACTTAATTCTCCATGAGAAAGGTGTTTTCCAGGTAAGGGAGCTGACACTGGGAGCTTAGTGGGAAGGGCTGAGAGAAGGTAGTTTCACTTTCATAATCCAGAAGCTGGGAATGATGCTACGGTCTCTGGTGCTGGTCCTGCCCACAGTGGTGCTCAGCATGAAGGCCTCTCCCTCCCTGTGTCACAAGTGGAGAGATGATAACCAGTTTCTCTCCAGTCGATGCAGACTCTGTCCCATCTCCAAGCCGTAGGAAGATATGCACAGAGCTTGGAGGGAATCCTACTTGCATGGTGCTACTCTGCCTTGAGTTTCAACAGTGTACAAGTGTGAGAGCTGGAGTGGGTCATGCTAGAGCCTCTATGGTATCGTCCCGCAGTGGCTCCGACGTGCTCTGAGAGCACATGGTGGGGGAGGGGCGTGAGAAGCTCCGTATGTGGTTACCTGTTACCACCACCTTGGGCTTCACCATGCTCTTAACACTTGTGTGTGGTTAAAGCGTCCACAGTGAAGAAATTTAAACATTGCAGGGAGGGAAGTGGGCCCGGCTGAGCAACAAGCCCCTGCAGCATGATACCAGCCAGCTTTGGGCACGTCAAGGTGTTCCCAGAGCACAGAATCCAGATCAGAGTTTCAGCAGTGTGCACACACACACACACACACACTCTCTCTCTCTCTCTCTCTCTCTCTCTCTCTCTCTCTCTCTCTCTCTCTCTCTCTCTCACATACACACACATGCATGCACACGCATAAAATTGTTATTTGGCTTCAGGACCTTGACTAAACTCCTCTTTCATGTAATTCGCATCCACTCAAATGTCCCCCAGTAGAAAAATATGTTTATATAAAAATAAAGGTAAAATGCATTTTTAAAAATTAAGCCCAGTTTTAAACAGGTCTATGAAAGCTCCAGCTAGAATATACTCAAAAGTCAACTTAAAGTTCTCCTCGGAAAGCGACTTCCTCAGCCCACAGCCGTTCTCCTGGCCTCTGCTGCCCTCTGCTCAGGCCCTGCTGGGGTGTGGGCAGGTCTGGGCAGCACCTTGGCCTGCTGCTGCCCATGGGCCCCATAGCTGGTCCTCTGTGTCCCCAGCACGGTGCTGCTGCTGAACCCAGTGGAGGTAGAGGCCGAATTTCTCGCCGTAGCCAACAAGCTGAGTGCCCCTGGGCACTCGCCCCACAGCGCCTACACTACTCTGCTCCTGCACGCCTTCCAGGCCACCTTTGGGGCCCACTGTGACCTCCCGGGTCTGCACTGCAAGCTGCAGGTAGGGACCTGGGGCCCTGACAAAGCACTTCTTGAGCCCTGTGTCCATCCCGTCTCTGCTGCCATCCCTGCTATGCACTGGCCTCTGTCAACCCAAGGGTTATGGCAGGGCAATGGCTGGAGAGCCAGGGTCACGTAGCGCCCTGGGCAGTGGGGCTGGCGGCTGACACCTGGTGACTCAGAAGAAGGGACTTAGCGGGGCAATGGGAGTTTCTTTGGACAGAGGCCTGGTTTCTAGTCCTGGCTTTGTGAAGAGTGAGATGTGTCACCCTGGGCAGCCCCTCCCCCTCAGGCCCTCTGGGGTGCAGTGAGAAATCTGAGTTCCTCCTCCCCGCAGAGCCTTGCCTCCAGCCCTTTCTCTCCTGATATTTTCCCGGAGGGTACAGGGGAGGGAGAGGGAGGCCAGCTCCCTGGATGGCCCACGTAGAGGTGGCCAACAAGGCCAGGCCACTGCCCTTGGTGAGACACTGGAAGCTGAAGCCAGGCCACAGGACAGGAGCAAGCCATGTCTCTTCCTGGGCTTTCAGTCGAAGACCCTAGCAGAGCTCGAGGACATCTTCACAGAGACGGCAGAAGCGCAGGAGTTGGCATCCAGCATTGGGGACGCGGCAGAGGCCCGGCAGTGGCTCAGGACAAAGCTGCAGGCAGTAGGAGAAAAGGCTGGCTTCCCCAGGGTCTCAGGTGAGGCTCTGGGACAGGCAGCTCCGGCCGCTCTCCGTCCTGGGGTGTGCCACCCAGTGGCCCTGGGACTCACCCCCACGGCCTGCCAGGGTCTGGGTTCTCCACTGTGTCATTGCTCCACAGTTCCTCAGGGCATCGCTCCTGTCTGCAGCTGTAGCTGTGGGCGGACGAATAGACAGGACTTGCCAGCAAACCAACTGGGTTTTGGTGAAGACACTGTGGAAGCTGCATTTTCTTTTTGCACGGATACCTTTAAGCCCAGCTGAGTCGCATCACCATGTCTTGGCTCAAAGGAGCTGGGAAATGTCTTCTACAGCTTTCTTAGCACAGAATAAAGGAGCATGGGCTCTGAGGACCAACTAGTAGTTCCTGTGACTTTTCTTATAAGTACCCTGTAAGATAGTCCTCTTCTCCTCAGTGGACATGGTAGGACGATGCTCAGAGGCCCTGACTTGACCATCTCCCCAAAGCTGGTAAAGGGTATGGCACCCACATGGCATGCCTCAAAGAAGGCCTTGTGCCCGGGAGTCAGGCATCCTGGCTCTAACTGGCCTTAGCCCATCTGGAAGCTTGGCCTTCTGCCAGTCCTTTTCTTTAACACAAGAGGATTGGGTGGCCATCCTCCCATCCGCTCCTCCTCCCTCTTCCGCCCTCCTCACACTTACAGACACTGCCAAGCCGGGGAAGCTCCACACCATCCCCATCCCTGTGGCCAGGTGCTATACGTACAGCTGGAACCAGGACAGCTTTGGTAAGGACTGGGCCGGGCCCTGGAGCCCCAGCCCCACGCTGCCCAAGCTCTCCTTCCACACACCCTGCTCACCACACAGGCTTGAAGCAGAGCAGAGGTGGTGCTCTGAGTGCTGCCCTGGGCCCCCAGCCCCCATCCCACTCTTCCTCAAGTCTGCAAGGGCCTGTTGTCCTTCCACAGGGATTCAGGGGCCACCTACCCTGACGGTACCCTTGCCTCCCCGCAGACATACTGCAGGAAATCCTACTGAAGGAACAGGAGCTGCTGCCAGGGATCCTGGGAGACGATGAAGAGGAAGAAGAGGAGGAGGAGGAAGAGGAGGAGGAGGAGGAGGAGGACTTAGAAACCCATGGGCATCGAGCTGAGAGAGATTCACTACTTTCCACCATTTCTTTTGCATCTCAAGACTCCACTCTGTCTTTTGCCTCCTCACAAGCCTCAGGGCCGGGACTGTCCCGTCATCTGCTGACCTCCTTTGTCTCAGGCCTCTCCGATGGCGTGGACAGTGGCTACGTGGAGGACAGTGAGGAGAGTTCTCCAGAGTGGCCCAAAAGGCCCGGCAGTGAGGAGTGCCACGGCCACCGCAGGCCCAGGCAGAAACTCAACAGGATCTATAAACTCTTCAAGAGCACCAGCCAGCTGGTGCTGCGGAGGGACTCCCGGGGCCCGGAAGGCAGCTCAGACGCAGCTCTGCCTCTGCGGCGGGCAGGGAGCCTCTGCAGCCCCCTGGACGTGCCGGCACAGCCCCACTCCCGGGCCCAGCGTTCACGCTCCCTGCCCCAGCACAAGATCGGCACTCAGCTGCCCAGCTGGCTCCTAGCCCCCCCTTCATGCCACCAGCGCCGCCGCCCCTTTTTGAGTGGGGATGAGGACCCCAAGGCTTCCACACTACGCGTTGTGGTCTTTGGCTCTGATCGCATTTCGGGGAAGGTGGCTCGGGCGTATAGCAACCTCCGGTAAGGGCCACAGTACCACACAACGCTCGGATCTGGGTGGTAGGGCATTGTTCTGGTGGAAACAGGGCCTGTGGCCTGAGGTTGCAGAGCGACCAGGGTTGGCTTCTCTCTGTCTTTTCCCTGTCAGGAGGCTGGAGAGCACCCACCCGCTCCTCACCCGGTTCTTCAAGCTTCAGTTCTTTTATGTGCCTGTGAAGCGGAGCCAAGGTCCTGGCTCTGGTGCCTGCCCAGCCCCTCCAAGCAAGACATCTCCACTCCCCACAGACTCCCCAAAGCACCCCAGTCCTATAGTACGTCCCAGCCCCGGGCCAAGTGGGGTAGGCAAGTGTCCTGGGCAAATTGCCTGTGTCTACAGGGTACCTCCTTCCACTCCCTCACCCCTAGGTCCGACACTGACTGGAAATTGTCAGCATTCTCCAAAGGCAGGGAGGGGCTCAGGCTGGGGCTGCGGTTGTGCTCCTGGGCCCCACACGTGGGCCAGCCAGGCCTCCTGGGCAGCTGGGAATAGCTCTCACCCTTTGTCCCAGGAGCTGGGCACGGGCCCATGGGAGGACAGTACCAATGACATCTCCCACTACCTCGGCATGCTTGACCCCTGGTATGAGCGCAACGTGCTGGGCCTCATGCACCTGCCCCCTGAAGTCCTGTGCCAGGTAAGTGGCCGGGGTGGGGGCAGCTGTCACTTCCTCTCACTTAGCAGGCCGTGGCTTTGGGGGGACCCTGCGTGAGGCCCCCATGGAGGACCAAGACCCGCTTAGAAAAAAGGGAGGGTGGTGAGAAGCAGGGCAGAGACTGAACTCAGGATGCTGGGGACGGGACACGGTCACGGGAGTGACAGGAGACAGGCCTCAGGAGGGTCCCTGGACCTTCAGTTTCACCTTTCTTCCTCAACTCCTGGCTCGTCCAGCTTGCCCAGGGGCCTCCTGGGAGAGTGTGCAGGTGAGGGGTGCGTGGAGGCGCCACCGGGTCTCCTCACCCCGCCCGTCTCCTGCTTCCATCTCACCTTCTCTCTCCCTGCTCCATCGGCCTGCGCTCTGCCTTCCCCCCACGGCTCGGCCTCGCCCTTCTGCCCCGGTCCCGCCCACAGCAGTCCCTGAAGGCTGAGTGCAGACCGCTGGAGGGCCCCCCTGCTCAGCTGCCCATCCTGGCCGACATGCTGCTCTACTACTGCCGCTTTGCCGCACGGCCGGTGCTGCTGCAGGTCTATCAGACAGAGGTGAGCCCTGAGACTCCTCAGGCATCGCGCGCAGACCCCCACTGCAGTCATGCTGGGAAAGCCAAGGGTATCCCAGGCGATGCCCACTGACGCGTGTACTGCTTCCCTCTCCAGCTGACCTTCATCACTGGGGAGAAGACTACGGAGATCTTCATCCACTCCCTGGAGCTGGGTCACTCTGCTGCCACTCGGGCCATCAAAGCTTCAGGTGGGTACTGCCTTAGCGGGGGCGAGGGCGGCAGGGGCGGGCAGGACAACCCCGGGGCGTGCCGGGAAAAGAAGTGGTGAAGCGGGCAGGGGCGGTGAGGAGCCAGCGAGAGGAGGGAGGGAAGACTGTGTCTGTGTGTGGTACAGGTCCTGGCAGCAAGCGGCTGGGCATCGATGGCGACCGGGAAGCCGTCCCCCTAACACTACAGATTATTTACAGCAAGGTAAGACCAGTTCTGGGCCTCTTTCTCCGAGGAATCTGCTCTGATCTTTCCTTCACCAGAGCCTGGGCCCTAAGGCAGCTGCTCTGTTCCCGTGCTGGCCTGCAGCAGGCCCTTGCCTGAGTGCCGGAGAGAGAGGAGCTGGGGAGCAGGCCCCTCTCCCCTCTGGCCCCTAGAGGCTCCCAAGGCAGCGGACGACAGAGCTGCCTTGGCCGTGCTGCTTTCCAGGGAGCTATCAGTGGACGCAGCCGCTGGAGCAATGTGGAGAAAGTCTGTACCTCTGTCAACCTCAACAAGGCCTGTCGGAAGCAGGAGGAGCTAGGTGAGCCGGGCGGCCAGTAGGGGGAGCCTAGCAGGGCGGGGTCCGAGCCTGGCCTCAACCAGCCCCCTTGACCTTCAGACTCCAGCATGGAGGCCCTGACGCTAACCCTGACAGAAGTGGTGAAAAGGCAGAACCCCAAGTCCAAGAAGGGCTTTAACCAGGTAAATGTTTCCCTCTGCTCCCCCCCCACACCCTCAGAGGTTTGGTGTGTGTGTGGTGTGCGTGCAGGTATGCATGTGTGTGTGTGTGTATTCATGTGTGCACCTGTATGTGAGTAAAAGGCAGAGAGGGCATGTCCACGGCAAGGCGTGTGGATGGGACTGAAGGGTGCGTGAGGGGTGTGGGCTAAGGCGGTGGCCTTGTGTGGACCCACATGAGTGCTGGGCGTGTCAGGGAGGGAAGAGTCCATGTGAGAGGATGCATGTGGTGGCCACTAGGAGAGCCCCGAGTACAGGGAGAGTGACACCAGGGTGGAAAGGGTAGAGGCCAGTGAGAAGGCAGGGTCTGACGGAGACTTCAGGACCCCTTCCCTGACCTGGCCATGAGCCCTGAAGCACTGACAGCCTAACTTCTGTTCCCTACCCCCATCCCCGACTGGAGGGGGTATCTAGGAGAGGAGCCACCAGGGATGGTGGTGGTCTCTGGCTGGAGCTCAGGCTTTGACACAGGCTTCCCTTCCAGATTAGCAGGTCACAGATCAAAGTGGACAAGGTGCAAATCATTGGCTTCAATGGCTGCCCCTTTGCCGTATGTCTGGACCAGGACGAGAGGAAGATCCTGCAGAGTGTAATCAGGTGGGAAAAGGCACCCCGGTTTGGCTTTAGCAAAAGAGGGGCCCAGGAGGAAAGTCAGTTTCTGTTCTCCTGTCCCAGAGTCCTAGAGGGGCTGTGGAAGGGTTGTCCATACTTAACCCTTGGCTGGTCCCACAGGTGTGAAGTGTCACCTTGCTACAAGCCCGAGAAGAGCAGCCCGCAGCCCCAGAGACCTCCTGACCCACTGGCCCAGGTGGCACCTGACCTCTGCTCCCTCCTCTGCCTTCCCATCATGACTTTCAGTGGAGCTCTGCCCTAGCTGGCTGTGGCACCAGCCTGGGCAATTTCCTTCAGACCCTTCGCTGGGTCAGTCACTCTCTGTGGAGAACCAAGTGGCCCTGTGCTGGGTCACGGTCCCTCCATAAGCCAACAGAAGACCATGAGCATGGCAGTGGATCATTTCTGGGGCCTCAGACATCTGGGAATGAAGCAGGAATTGGGAGAGTATGCCCCGACCACATCACCTCTCAGATTCCTCTTAGCAGAGGAAGACGAAAGAGTTAGCTCCACAGGGTGCTCCGGCCTATGGTTAGGCCTCTTCTCCCAGCCCTTGGCTGGTTCCAGCCTTACTTTGTCAAAGACTTGGCATCTCTCCTTCTGAAGTTCAGTTTTCTCTACTGTGGGACACAGATGGGAGAAATCTAGGTGAATCTTTTCTTTCCCAGCCTTGAGTACCATCTTTTCACCTCTCATACCACCTCCCCCACCACACACACACACACACACACACACACACACACCCATAGTACACACACTTTTTCTCTGGCTTGAGTTCCTGTGTCCTCTGACAAAACAGCACTAACATTTGTAACATTTGGCCAATTTGTTGTCAGGGCCTGGTGCAGATTTTTTGTTGAAACTCTATGGCTCTGAGCTCCTGGGGACACAGATTGGGCTTACATTCTGGAGCACCTCGATTGCTTTCTAGCTAACAACCAGAGGAAGTTAATGAAATTCTCTTTGAATCTTCATTTCCCCAGCACTTAAAAGGAAGGGAAGTAAGACTTCCTTATAGTGTCTTTATAGTCTCCTTATAGGAGAACAGAACTATCCACCAAATGCCTTGTGCAGTGCCTCTCTCCTGGCAGGTGCTCAGCAAAGTGTGGCATATTGCCCCATCAGTGCTGAGCCCTCGGTCTCAGCTCACAGGGATACTCATTGTCTCCTGGATGCTCCTCGCTCCCTCCCAACCCACGGTGAGGCAGAACTCAGACCGAGAGTAAAGAACGGTATGTTGCACCTTCCAAAGAAGGAATTGTGCTTGGTAGGGGCCAGGGAGGGCCGCTGTCATGTCCTGCCTCCCACCCTTCTCTGTCAGATGACCCCATCGCTCCCTCTCCCATTTAATCCCAAAGACTGGTGCACAGTTTCAGTCAGCACAAATTCACTGGGACTCTCCTACTACCCGGGCAGTTCTCAACAGACAGAGGGTGGAGGGACTGACTTCATGATCTTGCTTAGTGGCTGACTGGGAACACGTGGGGCTCGTGCATGAGAAATGATCAGCACGTGGTGGCACGCCAGCGTCTAAAGTTTGAAGCTGCCAGGTTGGATGTGTTCAAGGAGTTGAGACAAAGTGGGCTAGAGTGCGAGGGAGGAGGGGAAAGTGATCACAGAAACAATCTTGGTTTCTGTGCTGTCCCTCTCCTGTTCTCCTAATTCATCCTGCTCAAAAGGTCCCAGGCTTGTAGGAGCCCATGAAATCCTAGCACAAAGCACTCGTGATGTGAGAGTAGTAGACACATCTGCTGTCACTGTCCCCCTGTCCCAGCTACCTGAATTTTCAGCCACCCAGAAGAGTAGTCAGCTGCGTAACTTCAACCTTTTTCATTGTGCAAACCAGTTGATGTACTACATGATAAATAAATTACAAGAGTTGATGTATGAAACTTAATATTATTGGGCCGAAGGGTTAGCTCAGTGGTTCCGGCGCCTGCCTTGCAAGCGCAAGGTCCTGAGTTCGATCCCTGGTAACCACATACAATGCTGGGCGTGGAGACTCATGCCCACCAGCAATTAATACCGCATACCACAATGCCAGGCGTGGTGGCTCACGCCGGTAATCCCAGCACTCTGGAGGCAGAGGCAGGAGGATTGCTGAGTTCAAGGCTTGCCTGGACTACATAGTGAGCTCAGAGCCAGCCTGAACTACAAA
>PVIC010001865.1:68623-84643 GCA_004025085.1 Thryonomys swinderianus
AGGCAGGCGCTGGAACCACTGAGCTAAATCTCCAGGCCTTTTTCTTTTTTTTTTTTTTTCTGAGACAGGGTCTTGCTTTGCAGTTCAGGCTGGCCCTGAGCTCACTTTGTAACCCAGGCAAACCTCAAACTCAGCAATCCTCCTGTCTCTGCCTCCCAAGTTCTGGGGTTACAGGTGTGAGCCACCATGCCTGGCATTGTGTTGTGTGGTACTGATTGCTAGTGGGCACAAGTCACCTTGCCTGATATTATTGTATGTAATTACTGGGGATCAAACCAGAGACCTTGAGCTTTCTAGGAAGGCTCCAGAACCACTGAGCTAAATCTCCAGCCCTGAACAGTGTATTATTTAAGCTTCATGATACATGCCAACAAAAAAAGAACTTTTTTTGATACCAAGGATCAAACTCAGGAACTTAAACTTGTGAGATAGGCACAGTGCCACTGAGCTAAATCCCCAACTCTCTGACAAAAAAAAATCTTATACCTAAGGGCTCAGTGGTTGGGGTTTCCTGTGTAACTTAACTTGAGAAATGTTAGCCTATGTATACCCCTGTCTCTGTACCCCAACCCCAGAGAGGGATAGGCTGATGGTACTGATGGGTGTACAAGGGACCCTCCAACCACCATGGAACTGAGTTGTTCTGTGTCCTCTGTTTTCTTTTGAATCTAACAGGAGTTGTTGATTTTTAGTTTGTTTCTCTTTTTACATGATATTAAAATGAGAACATCTACCAAACTCTGTATAAGGTACTGGAAAATGGAAGCACAGGCATCATTTTACTGCAAAGAGGAAGAGGAGCAGGGAAAGGGAAGGGAGGACAGTCACAGGCTGTAACTGATTTAACCATGAAATTTTCCAGCTCTACTTTCATGCCAGTATAATTTTCATATTAAACATTATAAGAAAGTTGTTAGAAAAGGTTATTGATTCGCCTCCTTCATAAATTTAGTTTCAAAAGTTTCAATTTAGTTTCCTTAATATGGGGCCAGAGATTTAGCTCAGTGGTTCCAGTACCTGTCTAGAAAGTGTTCCCTGGTTCCATCCCCGGTAACCACATATACTACCGGTGTGGTGACTCACGCCCATGGGCAGTCATAGCACATACCACAAATGCCAGGCTTGGTGGCTCACACCTATAATCCTAGCACTTGGAGAGGCAGGAGAATTGCTGAGTTCAAGGCTTGCCTGAGCTACATAGTGAGCTCAGGGCCAGCCTGAACTATAAACTGAGACCTTGTCTCAAAAAAAAAAAAAAAGATTTAAAAATTAACAGAGGAATTAAAGTGAAGCCCTAAAAGTATTATTTGTCAGAAGAACAAAGGAATAGAGAAACAATAAAAGATAGGAGACAACAGAAAACTAATAGAAAAATAAACCTAACTATATAATATTTTTACTATATGTGAATGGATTAAACACTACTGAATTGGATAAAAAAGCAAAAGCTTTTTGCTATATACAAAAGACATCTTAGAATCAAAGACATAAAAATGTTGGAAGTGAAAGGATGAAAAACATGCCATGTAAAGAGTAACAATGAGAGCTAGAGTGGCTATTTTAGTATCAGATAAAATAGATTTCAAGTTAAGAAATACCAAGAGAAAGAGGGGCGTTTCATAATGGCATAAGGGTCAATATATCAGAAACATCATTGTTAGAAAGAAAGGTGTATGCATACCCAGCAACAAGGCCCTAAGATACATGGAGCAAAAGTGAACAAAATTAGGAAAATTAATACACAAACAAAAGTAGCTGGAGGTGCCGGGCGTGGTGGCTTACGCCTGTAATCCCAGCACTCGGGAGGCAGAGGCAGGAGGATTTCTTAGTTTGAGGCTTGCCTGGGCTACATAGTGAGTTCAGTGCCAGCCTGAACTACAAAGTGAGACCCTGTCTCCAAAAAAAAAAAAAACATTTTTGATAGATATAATAACTAAGCAGAAAATCACTAGTGTCAGAGAGAAGGCTTAAAATTATCAGCCAGTTTGATCTGATATTTACAGAACACTTGACCCAAAGGCTGCAAAATCAGCATTCATTTCTAGTCACAGTAAGATGCAAACAGATAAAGTTTCTATAGATGGTCCACTTAAGAAACTAGGGCAGAAGCCTGGGACTGTTAAGGCCACTGGAAACCAGAGAAAAGGACAATTCTGCAGGATACATAACCACAAAAATGAAGTCAGTAATTCTATGTACATATTCTACCCAAGTCATTGGTTGATCCCTGAGCCATGGGTACATGCTTTGGTTTAGGCTCAGAGAATCTTTAAGATAAGATGAATAAACTAAACAGATTTCAACTGCTTCCCCTAGAAGATGTAATAGAGTTTCTAACTTGAGTCTAACCAAAGTAATGGCCTATAAAAACAAAAATTTGAACACTCTTCACAGGAATATAACTGAATCAGGACTCCCAGAATGCAATTCAAAATTGTTCAACATACAAATAAAATGTGACGTAGTGTTTCTTTTTTCTTCTTTTTGGGTCCTGGGGCCTGAACCCAGGGCCTTGACAACTTGGTTATTTACTAATTTTTAAAATTCTGATAAATAAATTGACCACTCTGGGCTAAAACTTATCATCTTCTTGCCTCAGCCTCTCAAACAGCTGAGATTACAGGTGCAAGCAACCATGCCCAGGTAAAATGTGATTCTTAAGGAAAAAGATAGTCAACAAAGGCCAAAAGTAATACAATCTAGATATTGAGGTTAACAAAGACTTTACATCAACAATTATAATGTACTTAAGTTAAAAAATATATTCTTGTCCAGGATGATTGACTTGATACAGCTGACCCCAACTATGACAGCACATTAGAATTACTTAACAATCACATTTGTAAAAGGCCTATACATGGCCCACTGTTCCAACTGATGGCATCAGTTCCTCTAGGAAACAAAGCCTGGGTGTCTCCATGTTTTAAAAGATCCCAGGTCACTCTGATGGTTGAAGGTAAAAACCCCAATACCTTGACTACTATCTTCCCACTAAGAAGATTCTTTAGCCAGACCTCAGATAAATCACAGTGACCAGGCATCTGTGACCTGCTGCTTGTCTCCCCTTCTCCTTTTATGTTATAATAAAAAGTTTGAAAGAAAGGAAGTTTTGTTATTTTTATATATTAAATGTGTTGTATATTTCACACATGTATATTTCACTCCTCGTCATGCCATATAGCCTGGCCAAGCCACAGTATTGGCCACCTGTGGATGGGTGCCTTTGGGTCAGATGCACACTCGGGGTGCAATCACCAGAGTCTGTAGGTCACCTACAAGCTAAGATGTCACAGACAAAATAGGCTCTGAGCCCAAATACCTCATCCAGCCCTCACACTCTTGCAGCGAGTCATTGAGTACTGAGGAAAGCGGCCAGGCACCTAGGCCCCTGAAGCCCTGGGACCTGGGGGCCTGGGACAGTGGGTTCCCTCTTCCCCCAAATTTGTGAATCTCCTTTTTTTCCTGACTCTATCAGGAAGATCAGGGTAAAGAAAGCCACCTTCTTGGGTAAAGGTTCCCCCCCTGCCCTCCTCAGGGGCAAACCAAGCAAATATGAACTGTCACTAGGTGTGCCAACTTCTCCCTCCTGGTTCAACACGCAGGCACACCTGTGTCCCGGCTCTGATTGGGGCTCTGAGATTCAGTGTGTGGCCCTGCGGAAGGCAGTAGTGACCACAGCACCTCAGTATGTGCACCGCTCTGAGGGAGCTGGAAAGTTAGAGCTAGAAGGCTCAGCCTCTTAGTCATTATAAACCAAACAAGAATTCATTGGTGAACGTCTACCCAGAAGACAGTAAGCCATCAGCAAACACCTTCCACAATTATTCTACCTTGCCAGGTGCCATCCTGTGCTTTCCACACCTGTGTTAATTTACATGCATCTCCCAACAAGTCCACGAGGAAGGTATTGTCGCCAATCAGTTGAGGATTCTTTTGCACAATCCAGATGGAAATTGTGAACGGGCGACGTGCAGCTCTGCGAGTTGTTCTGGAGCCATTGAATGATCCCTGATGATACTAAATGCCGTCAGTTGACAGAGCTGGCTGCTGGTCACTGCCCCTGCACCATTACTGGCTACTGCTGGCTGCTGCTGCCATAGGCCCGATATTGTTGGTCAGCCCTTCTGAGGGTGGTTTCTATTGCTGAACTTCATTGGCTACTATTTATTTATTGCTCTTTCTTTTGAAATGACCACTCTGTCCACACTAATAGAAATCCTGAGTAAATTTATAGGACTTCTGAGCCCATACAACTAGGGAAATAAACCATGAGCAGAGGACCACTGAGCAAGTCTTTAACAGGACCAGTGGACAAGGTAGGGATGGGGGAGATCATTATTATGCCATGGGAACCACTGTTAGACTAATTCTAGAAGTATGAGGGGAGGCTGCTTATACAACAGGTGCAGACCTGTGATTGGCTTAACTGTAGGCTTGTGATTGATTCCAATTTGGGCCTGTTGATTGGCCTAAGTGCAGATAGAGTGATTGGTTCAAGAAGCAGAAGCTCCATGACCACCAGTGAGGCTGTCAGGGCTGCAGTTCAATGAGAGGAGAGGGCAATGAACCAGGGATTTTTGACTGACAGCTGTCATATTGCTGCAAAATTCCAGAGCTGAAACTGGGGAATCTTTGGAGGGCTGGCTGTATTTGTTACAGTCTACTGAGGTATGGGGAGTTTGAGGATGTTAATAATGGGCCCAGATTCCTCCAGCCCTTATCTTTGCTAAATTAGTATGGCACTTCCCTTCTTCAAAGAGGCAGCAGCAGTGTCTGAAATGGTGGGAGTGGGGGAGGGCTACAGAGATTGACAGCTGAGTTTCCCTCCCGTCTAAGTGGCCTGGAGGAGAGGAGCCATTGAACAACCAGGGAGAACACTGAGTTAAGTCATCCTAGTCCACTGGAGGGGTGGGGGCAGAGGAAAACGGGAGGGAGGAGCACCACAGCCTTCTGCCGAACCTTTCCCCTCTCTGGGCAGCAAGGGAAAAGGAGAGCAGTAAGTGCTTTTCTATTTCGGTACACTACCCCACTTCATAGATGGGGAAACTGAGGTGCAAGGAAGTTGGCTACCTTGCCCAAAGTCACAAAGCCAGTAAAGAGGAAGTGAGGGCAAGGTGTGAGGCAGAAGGGTCACAAGTTCAAGCCCAACGTGGGCAACTTAGACCCTGTCTCAAAATTAAATTTTTTTTGAAAAGGGCTCAGGATGTAGCTCAGTGAAAAGGCCCTGGGTTCAATTACTAGTACTGCAGAAAATCAAAGGAGGGCTGTCAAGAAGCAAAGGTGCCCATCAGCTGAGTTCCAACCATGCACCGCCTTGACCTTCTTGGAGTAAGGTTGGGCAATTTGCTCAGTGGGACCAGCAAGGAGTGGGGCCCTCTGTTGGCAGAAGGGGTGCCAAGGGAGGCAGAGGAGTAGCATTAGATGGGTGATGGGCCTCCACTTCTGCATTTGGGCACTGATCCCCTGTGGGTGGTAATCTGGGATCTAGTGTCACAAATGCAGGGAACCTCACTCTCTCTGTACTGTTGCTGAAGGACAGTTTGGCCTTGCTGGCAGGGCAGAGGCTCCTGGGAAAGGATAACAGAAGAGAAGGCTGGAACAGTGCACCCAGAGGAACCAGATTTTAAAAAGCCCTAAGTACAGCATGGGAAAGGAAGGATGGGCACAGGGTCAGTTTCTTGGTGATGGTCAGAGCCGTGCCCTGGAGGCAGATAATGAGATGACGGCTGACCTGTCCTTTCTCATCTTCTTCCTCATTCTGTCCTTTGTTCCTGGCTGGCTATCAGGTGTGTGGCCCAAAAAACATAGGATCCTCAGGTCCTCTTTGCAAGAGACAGCTCTAAGGCTGTCTATAGCTACCCAGCCATTGCTTCCCCAGCCACCACACCCACAGCAGCAGCAGAGACAGCAGCTGATAAGAGTAGTATAGCCACAAGAAGCCAACAGGGCTTGTGACTTCCGATTCAGTTAGGTCAAAGCTGATAAGCAGAGAGGGCTGCCCACAAAGGCCAAGGTGCTTGGCCACTGCTGATGCTTGAGCCTTCAGGGGCTGAGGTCTTGGCCCTTTATCACGTCCTCAGCTTATTCAGTTCATGCGATCATTTGCTTTATTTGATAAACTGAGCATTCCCTTAATATTCTCTTACGGTGCAATGGAAAAACAGTGAGTAAGCCCTGCCCCTGTTCTACCAAAACTTACTGAGGGGACAGAGGAGATACCAGGGAGGCACGTGACCTAAGAACTCCAATGAAGATGCAAGACAGAGTGTGATTCCAGTCATAGGAAGGAACAGAAAAGAGAGAGAACAGAACTTCACCTGACTTGAATTTCTGGACCTTTTTTTTAGTGGCTTCTGAAAAATGCGAAGTGGGAATGAATCTAGTCAAGACCCCACAGAAAAAGATCAGTGACTTCAGAGTCCCAGAGCATCTTGGTTCCAAATGACAGAAACCCAATTCAAACAGGTTTAATCCAAAAAAGACAGGGAATTTATTGGATCATATAGTTGACTGGTGCAAGAGCCAGTTAGGCTTCAGGCTTTCAGGCAGAGCTGAATCCAGACATTCAATTTCTGCTGCGCACAAACTCTCTCTCTTCTGACTCATTTGCTTATTAGGCCCAGGATGAAAATGTGGACAGTATTTTAAGGGTCTTTTAGCTATGTCAGGGAACAGGACTTGAGGGAAACTGTGGACTGTTGCAATGTTTCCAGAGAAAAAAACACCATATTGGCCTTATGAGGCAGTGACAGCCACAGGGATGAGAAAAGTGGAAAATTTGTGAAATAGCGACAGGTCTTGGTATAGTTTAGATACAACAGGTGAGGAAGGGAGAGGTTTCTGTTTTGAGGAGAAAAACAGAGTGGTGTATCTATGGGAAAATGATGACCTTGGATTATGTTTCTTGGGTCAGAGGTGCTTGAAGACCATCTGGCTGATGTGGAGTGGGGGATGGTTGGCAGGTCTGGAGATCCAGAGAGAGGAGAGAGGTCAGGAATTCCGGGCCTTGGTGATGACAGCACCAGGGCAGGTCCCTGAGCAGGTGACCCATCCTGCTGATGGGGTTGGTTGCACCAGATCAGAATACAGAACTGTGGGGTGACCACAGAGGCCTCTTCAGAAAGCAGCCTTGCACAGGACGTGTCTGGGAGGAGTTCTGAGGGCCACAGGAGGGGAAGGAAGGGGAGGAACAGCACTGGCCTGTGAGACGCTGGGCTCTTCTCTGCGGATCTGGAGCCAGCAGGCAGGCCTGAAGCCCAGACTTCTGGTTCTGCGGGCTGCTGGCCTTGCAGACAGGACCAGGTGGGGAACCTTCATTCCCCAGAAGATCTGGGCTGCTAAGGAGCTGGAGCCAAGCCAAGGTAGGTGCTGGCTGGGGGCTGGTCTCTGGGGAGGGAGGCAGGAGAGGTCTGAGCAGAGCAGAGGCTGGGGAGAGGGCCTGGGGAGGAAGGGCAGCCTGAGGAGGAGCCTGAGGTGCTGGGACACCCCTGGCTCTTAGAAATCCCAGTCTTCCACTGTGGGAACTGCCTTTCTGAGCAAAGTTACCCAATACACAGCTCCCAGGACCACTCTGCACGGTTCTGATCACTCAGCCCATCTTCATACAGTAAAACATTGTTTCTCCTTGAATGTTATACATGCCAGTGCTGATAAGACTAATGACCTTTGACCCCGATGTAGCAAATCCTCATTATCGGACCCTCTGGGATTTCATCTGTCCATCGCTGTCCTGGGCCAGGCCGGTCTGGTTGAGTCTGTCTATGCATAGGGCCTCAGCAGCTTCCTGTGTGCACAGCATGGAGGAGGCCTGGCCTCTGTCCTTGAGGAGCTTACCATCTATCCTGGGAGCAGAGGCACGGCCATGAGTGTCTGGCAGAGAAAGTAAAGAACCCTGGGGTCCTCAGGGGGACAGGCTGTGTGGTTGGAGTGAGAGAGAGGGAGAGAGACACATCTGGTGGGGTGTCCGGGAGGCTCAGGGGACAATGGTACCTGAGCTGAGGCTTCAGGGAGCCAAGGGCCTGCTGTGCAGAAACGAGGCCAGGGGCATCCTGGCAGAGGGCAACAGAGCATGCAAAAGCGAGGCAGAAAAGGGGGTGCACAAGTCAGGATTACAGTCGGACAGTAACACGCCTCTTTTGGCTGCTGAAGGGTAGAATTTGGAGAATACTCTCAGGCATAAGTCTGCCTATTTCTTCACTGAGCCCCAGGTGGCTTTCAAATGTGACCTCTTCTAGTCCTTGTGATGGCCTTTTGAGCTAGATGCTGCCATCAGACTTTTTTTCAAGATAGGGAAACCGAGGTACAAAGGTTTCAAGCAACTGACCTAAGAGGCTTTAGCAACGAACAGATTGGGACCCAGGCAATGTGGCTGCGGATGCTGTGCGCCTCACTAGGGCTTGCTCTGTAGCCTCCCCACTAACCCCATGCTGTCTCCAGAAGTGCCCTGGCTGGCAGGAGGGACAGGAATGCTAAGATGTCCCCTTGCTGTCTGGCCCCTGGATCCTGCTGGGCTCCTGGCCCAGCGAACAATGCTTCTCACCACCATGGGCTCCTTCCCTCCAGGTGTTTCCTTCCCAGGCTAGGGCAGACTCCGCTGAGGAAATCAGAGCCAGGCAGGAAAGCAGGGCTCCCCTCCCCCACCCAAGCAACCTATGAATCCTTGTGCGCCTCCTGGGGGTGAGGCTGAAGGATTCCCCCCTCACAACTGGGAGCTCTGCCTCTCACTGCCTTCCCTGGGAGTCAGTGAATCCCACACTCCAAACCTTTGCCTGGCAAGTCCTATCTCTGCCCTGGAGCCCTGGAGTGCGGCCGTTCTGTGGGAGGGAAGGAAAGGAGAGGACTTGTGAGGAGGGTGAAAGAGCCAGGTGATGAGTGACACAGACCATCTCTGGTGAGTGGGGCAGGACAGGAGGGAGCCCTATGTGTGGACCCCCTGGCTTTTCTCCTCAGGATTGGTCCTGCAGGTACGGCTGCAAGGAAGCGGGGTGTCTGGGGTCCTTCTGACTGGACAGCTGCCCTGAGAGCAGGAAACGGGGTTTGTGGAGTCCAGGGAACTGTCCAATCTGATTCCTCAGAGATAGGGATCCTGAGCCAGGCTTCTTCAGATCTGCCTCCAAGTCCTCTTTCACCAGTTTCTATGCAGCCAGGAAATTGTCCCCACATTGTCACTGGCCAAGAACAGGTGTGAACAGGCTCCTGTTTGCTCCTTGGGCCTATTTTACCCACAAGGCAGTGACCCGCAGTATGTACATCTGAGGGCAAGTCATGGCTCCTGTTCTTAGTTTCAGGAAGGGTGCTCTCTGATCCCTGTCATCCCTTTACTTCTTCTTTTATTCTTCATCTCTGATCTCATCACTCTGTCAAAAACTGTGAAGCATCTTCTTATCTTACTTAAAACTAACAAGTTCACCCTGCCACAGTTTGTAGATTTAGGCAGAAGACACAAGGCTGAAAAGACAAAGGAGTTTATTGTGCACAATGAGCAGTATGAGTGTCATGTTCACTGGTCTCTCTGGTCACTCGAATCCCACCTAGCATGGCACAGCCCGGCCATCACAGCCGAAGACCCTGACTTAGGAAACACGGGGCTTTCCCCAGGGGCTGCAAGTGAACCTGTCAACATCTCCATTACGACAGCAAATAAATCTGCCTTCCTCGCTGCAGAGAGACACTCTCTCTGTCTTCCTAAACTGTTTGCTACAAAAATATTCCTGAAAGTATGGTTTCAAAAAAACCCAGGCCTGGGGATTTAGCTCAAGTGGTACCACGCCTACCTTGAAAGCACAGGGCCCGAGTTCAAACCCTGGTACCACCAAAAAAAAAAAAAAAAAAAGCCCAGAGTGCCGGTTGTGGTGGCTCACACCTATAATCCCAGCATGCAGGAGGCAGAGGCAGGAGGACTGCTGAGGACTGGCTTGCCTGGGCTACACAGTGAGCTCAGGGCCAACTTGAACTACAAAGTGAGACCCTGTCTCTAAACAAACAAACAAACAAACAAAAAACCCAGAGTGAGCGTAGCCACCAATTCTCCCTGACTTATTTTACGACCTCAAGACTCTGTCTCTCTGGTTGCTTTTCTGGAATCTTTCTGCAGCTGCAGCATGGTTCTCCTTGTCTCCTTCTAGTATCTGCTCAAATCCCCTCTTCAAATCACACACACACACTTGCATGGCTTGGGGAAAAATGGGGAGAAGTTAGTTGAAGGGTACAAAATTAATTTAGGAAGAATAAGAAGTCATTTGTAATATTTCACACAGCATGGTAACTATAGTTAATAGTATCTTTTATACACAGGGTCTCTGGTTTATGATGATTCATCTTGGATTTTTTAGCTTTCCCACAGTGATGACGCACACCCACACAACTGTTTGGTCTCTCACTTTGGCACAGTATTGAGTTCCATGAGACACTCAACACTTTAGTGTAGAAATGGCTTTGTGTTTGATGATTTGGCCCAAATACAAACTAATTCAACTGTTCTAGGTGAAGCTACAATGGCCAGTAGTTTCATGTATTAAATGCATTTGGAACTTATGATACTTTCCAACTTAGAGATTTATTAGGATGTGACCTCTCTGTAAATTGATAAGCATCTGTCTTCCAAAATTGCAAAGAGAATAAATTTCAATATTCTCATTGCAAAAGAGATTAAGTAGCACCACATGCCTGTCTGTAATCCCAGCATTTAGTAGGCTGAGGCAGGAGAATCAGGAAGTCAAGGCCCAGTGGGGCAACAGAGTGGAGGCCCTGTCTGAACAGGAGTAAAAGAAGAAAGCTAAATAGTGATGAATATGTTAATTATGTTGATTTAATTATTCCACACTGTATGCCTATATTATAACATCACTTTGTAACTCATAAATATAAACAAAAAACTTCAAATATAAAATAAACCCCAAATATCCCTCCCCAACTCTCAAACTTCTCATTCTTCTTCCACCCTATTTTAATGGTGTTTGCCCTCATCTGATATTCAATTTAAATATTTAATTCATTACCTGTCCCCTCCCTCCCCACTGTACATCCACTAGCACACAGACTTCCGAGAACATGGGGTTCTTGTCTGTACTTATGTCCTGGGGACCTGAAGTGTGTACACGGCATATAGAAAGTGATAAAATAAACATCCACTGAAAGAACAGATGAACTCTTCTACTTATTTAGTCTTCACGTGGCCTACTTTTCCTACTTTTTCCAGCAGTACAATGGCTGGCGTGTGGTTGAGAACTACTGCATAAGTGAACCGGTGAAGGAGTGGTGCCGGCCACAGCCCCTGGCGATTGGGATTCACCCCCAGAGCTGCTTCCGGGCTTACTCCTGGTTGTGGACAGAGGCTGATGCTGGCTGGCTTCCTGGGATGCTGCAGCGGTGTGGTTACTGGGGCAGCTGGGAGAGGACAGGGAATGTGGATGGGCTCTGGCGGGCCATGGGATTGGTTAGGCCCTGGCACATTGGGTGGTGACACAAAAGCAGCAGGCAGACACCGTAGCCTGAGTTGTCCAAGTTGGGGCCTGAGATAATCAGCCACCAGAGGTGATGGAGCGGCCACCAGCTGAGTGTGACAACACAGTGTCCTTCCCACCATGGTTTCTGACTCTCCCTTTCCTACAGGGACTGTCTTCTTAGCTAGGATGCTAAGAACCATCATGCTTGCGATCTGTTTCCCAAGCCATTTGCTGTAGTAACTGTGCCAAACAGACTTGTGTCCGTCCTCTAACCTGAGAGTGGCTTGGGCCAGTGACCCCGTCTTGTCTTCTTACGAGCACCTGACCTTCTTCATTTGATAATATTTATTGAAGTTTCTCTGTGTGGCACAAACAGCATCAGGGAATGGGGTTACAATAGTGCAAGACGCAGAATCCTTGCCTTCATTGCCTTCGTGGAGTTCATAGGGCAGCTAGTCAGTCAACAAACATAGTATAATGTATCAGGGGCTGTGGAGGAACACAAAAATGGACCCTAAATGTTTGTTGAATGACTCTTACAGCTCCATGGGCAACCCTAATGCCCAGCTTGAATCAGCCATTTTATAATTAACTGTTGACTTTAAGAACTAGGACTTGAATCATAATGTAATTACAGTTGTTCAGTGTGTCTGCCTTCCAGAGCACAGCAGGGAGCATAAATTGTGACAATGCCCAGTTGACAGGGCTTGTGCAGTGAGCACAGCACAGCTGAGGGCCTCTGTGTTGTGAACACGGAGGATGAGACCTTGGGGTCAGACAGCTTTCCCACAGGAGCAACTGCTCTTCAGTGTGCTGCTTATGGCTGTGCAGAACTGTGGGCCCAGTGTTGCCAAGTCCTCCAGTTATTTCTTTGAAGTAAAAGTTCACATTTTGCCCACATTTTGATTTGTATGTCAAGTCTGACTTTTTTTTTTCTTTTTTTTTTTTTGAGACAGGGTCTCACTTTGTAGTTCGGGCTGGCCTTGAGCTCACTATGTAGCCTAGGCAAGCTTCGAACTCAGCAATCCTCCTGTCTCTGCCTCCCGAGTGCTGGGATTACAGGCATGAGCCACCATGCCCGGCACTGTGGTATGTGGTATTGATTGTTGGTGGGCGTGAGCATTGTATATGGTTTCCAGGGATAGAACTCAGGACCTTGCGCTTGCAAGGCAGGCGCCAGAACCACTGAGCTAATCCTCCGGCCCTGAAGTCTGACTTTTAAATGCTGGCCACAGATCTGGATGTCCAAACTTCGTGGAGTTCTTCTGGGGAAACAGGTGGACCAGAGGATGGGTGGAAGGATATTTACTTTTCCCTGTATGACCATCAGGGCCTTTTAGGGCTTCGCCATATATGTGGCTTTAAAATGTGCTCAGCAAAGCACAGTTTCCAGGGTTCCCAGGGTTCCCTATGCAAATCTGTGAGTAGGAAGTTTTATGATTGTATTAGTTAGGTCCAGAGCAACTACACCAGTAGACTATGTAGACCCTGTGGAGGCTGAGAAAGCACAGGAGAGCTTGTCATATAGTTCTAGTCTGAGTCCAAATGCCCGAGGACCAGAGGAGTCAGTGGTGTGAGTTTCTATCCAAGACCAAAGGCTTAGGGGCCAAAGCACTGATGCAGCAGAGCAGGGGATAGAAAAGCCAAGTAGAGAGAGCAAGTTCACCCCACCTTGGCCCTTCTGTCTGTTCAGGCTCTCACAGAATTGGATGGTGCCCACCCATGTTGGAGGGACAGATCTTTATTCAGCCCCTGATTCCAGTGCTATTCTCTCCCAGAGACTCTGCTAGAATGCAGATATTGCTCATACCAAAAAGGCCCATGTGATAAAGGCCTGGTCCCTGGGGTAGCTCTACTGGGACAGGGTGGAGTCCCGTGGGAGTTCTTGAGGTCACTGGGCCCCTGGGTCCTTCCTCTTTCTCTTTTGCTCTCTGGCCTGTGCAGAAGTGGGTTTGCACTACTCTGTGCTCCTGTCATGAGGAGCTGCTTCCCACAGGCTCAAACCAGCAGGGCATCTCAGAGTGAAACTTCCAAAACTGTGAGACAGAATAAACCTATCCTTTTATAAGTTAATGACCTCAGGTATTTTGTTACAGTGATGAAAGGCTGAATAACATATAACCACTCAAACATACTCAGAATAGCATTTTATCAAATATCTGGGCATCCCCTTGCCCCAACCAAGTTAACACATAAAATTCATCATCACAGCCAGATGTGATGTTATATGCCTGTAATCCCAGCTAATTGGGAGGCTGAGTCAGGAGGATGGCAAGTTTGAGATCAGCCAGGGCAACTTAGCAATTTAAGGAAGCCATATCTCAAAATAAAAAATAAAAAGGACTGAGGATGTAGGTTAGCGGTAGAGTGCCCTTGTGTTAGATCCCCAGTAAAACACACACACACACACACACACACACACATGTCATCACAAGCATGCTGTATACATCAGGTCTGTAAAGTGTTTTCATCTTTTTTTTTTTTTTTTTTTGAGACAGGGTCTTGCTTTGTAGTTCAGGCTGGCCTTGAGCTCACTATGTAACCCAGGCTAGCCTCCAACTCAGCAATCCTCCTGTCTCTGCCTCCCAAATTCTGGGATTACAGGCATGAGCCACCATGCCCAGCATTGTGGGGTGTGGTGCTGATTGTTGGTGGGCGTGAGTCACCACGCCCAATATCATATCATTATATATGGTTACCAGGATCAAACCAGGGACCTTGCACTTGCTAGGCAGGCAGAGGAACCACTGAGCTAAATCTCCTGCCCTGTTTTCATTATCTTAATGACAGGCCAGAAGTGTGTGAAGCCTGTACCAAGACTCTTGGACAAACACAACCACACTGGTCAAAACCAGTTCCAGACTGGTAGACCAGTAGTCCTTAAGGAATTGTCTCATTCATGTAGCAATAGACTCTCAGGTCTTCCACAATTTCTGCTACATGAGTGGTGTTCCATAGATGCTCTCTGATTTACTCCATAACCTCAAAACACAGCTGGCCACTAAGAACAGAGCCCTTCAACCTGCCAGTAGGTGTTCAGAGTCCAGGGATGGAAGCCGTGTACTCTTTTCATGGTTAACGTCTCAGGCTTCAGTTCTGTCTTTCCTATTCAAAATGGTCATGTCATTATCTGACCTCCCAGTCTATGACCAGTGGCAGCTGGGTGGAAGAGCAGAGATGGCTGAGCGAGGACTGCAGCCAACTCAGATGGTGCTTTGTCCCAATCAGAAAGGGGAACCCTCTGTGCAGAGAGACTGTAGCAATTGGCTCTTTGGATGGGTGACTTACAACACACAAACCCCAAAACCCCATTGAGTCAATTAGAAAAGGGCCAGTGGAGGAGCTCTCACTCACTCCCTCTGTGCGGGGTGCAGTCGGCACTGTTAAAGTGAGGATTCAAATGTAGAGGTCAAAGAGCGGGAGCCCTTCCATGCCAGATGGGGCTGTTCTCTCCGACAGTCTCCACTACATTCTTCACTGTGTCATGAACCATCGGTTAGGGAAATGTTCAGAAGGATGGTTTGGTGTTTAAGAGAATGCGTTTTATTCCACTTCTCATTCTGGAAGTGAAGACAAATGAGTGGCTGATGCATTTGGAGAATGAGCTGGGTTCTGCTTGTTTCCATTTCCTGTCTCTGCTGAAGCCAGTCCCTTGTGGTCAGCAGCCCCCAAAGGACAGGAAATAGAGTGCAGAGGTCCACGGTGGGAGGAGCGAGGGAGCAACCACAGCTTCCCCAGCACCTGCACGAATGTGTACAAAAGCTGAGTAAATGTTTGACAAATGAATGGATAAATGCATGAACCAACTGGGAGGTTTCTGAAAAATCAGAAGCTTACATGAAAAATCACTTATGATAACAATTGCTAAGGTTTTTTACAATGGTATTTCCAATAGAAAATTAGCCCAGAAACATCCTGATCTGTCCACAGAAGCTGCTTGGCTATATACTTCTGGTCTTTATCTGTCTGATGTTACCCGGATAGAAATTTTCTTGTGTACTCATTAGGCAGAGGGCACTCTGCGAGGTTTGGAGGGGAGGGAGGAAGGGGTGCAGAAGGCAGTCTTGGGATGAGACCTGAGCTCTAGCCCTAGTTCCATTATTCAGGACCTGTGTGATTTTCAGCAAGATTCATCACCTGTCCTGATTCACTAAATATCTGAAAAGTGTATTCACTGTCTCTTAGGAGCCAGTGCTACCCTAGACGCTGGGCATGCTGCAGTAACTACAAGACAGCAGAACTCAAAGCTGGTGGAGCACAAGTGCTAACCATTAGCCAAGACAATGTAACAGGACCCAGGACAATTCCCAATACTGACCAAGTCTGTGAAGCAAAGCAGCAGCATGCGAGGTGACTTTTGGATAGGGCAGTCAGGATGGGCCTTTTGGAGGAGGTGACTGTTAAAAGGAGACCTGAATGTTGACAAGGAGCCAGCTGTGGGGGCGGCTGCCGGATGGTGCTCCAGGCAGGGGATGCAGAGTCCCTGCGGTGGAGCTGAGCTTGACAAACTGGTGCGACCCAGAACATGGGGCCACATCGGGCTGGCCGGCACACGCAAGACCCAAGAGAACCTGTC
>PVIC010001866.1:0-22477 GCA_004025085.1 Thryonomys swinderianus
GTATTTAGGGGGTGGGGGGTTGTGGGGTAGGTAGGGGAATGGGAAAGAATGATGATTAAATCATGTCATATACTGGTAGAAATTCCCAATATTGAGTGTGATCATAATGTGTATATACAATGTATCAATAAAGATTTTTAAAACTATTAAAAAAAGAAAACTACATCAAGATATGGTCTTATCCCAGAAAAAATGATGTTAGGAACTCCAACAATAACAAATGCTGGCAAGAATATGGGGGAAAACATTGTATTTTAACTACTGTTCTCTCACTATGTAAATTTTTTATGAAATTTAGATTATCACACAATTCTGAGGAAAACTCTTTTGTAATAACAAAGTAGACAAAATTTACATAAAACAAAATAGCACATAGTAAGCACTCAGTTTATATTTGTTGAATGAATGAATGGATAGGTAGGTAAGAGAGCTTCCTTCTTTTCTTTTACTCTTGTTACCGCCTCCCTTTTGAAGAGGATAAGGAAGACAAAAATTTTGGCTATTTACTGATTAATGATTATTCCTCTTGTCAGAGTTGAGTGTTGATAGAGTATTATTTCATTTAGAAATGAAATAGTTTAAATATCACTGTTCCAAAGCACCAATTTCTAAATGGTAAATGGTGCCATGCCTATGACAATTTGATTTGAAGATCTTATGCAAACCATTTTAAGTCAAAGTGACTTCAAATTAATTTTGGTTTGAGAATTTCATGCTAGCCATTGAGAAGATTATAAATACCCTGGGATGCCACCATACATGACAACACGTCAGACTGACTGAGATGCATCCGGAGAATCTTTTTCCTTGGATAACAAAATGATCTCAGTTTCAGTCATTTATAACAGAGTCCCTTTATAAGAATACAGTGACTGTTTGATAAAAGATTTATCCAAGTAGCGTAATTAAAGGATGGGGGATAGTAGGACTTTTTGAAAAATACAATCCAAATAAATAACTATTAACAATCTTCTTTGATGCCTTTCTCTTATTATGTGATGCCTTAATAAGCAATTTCTAGTATAAAGAGGGCCTTTAGAATAAGAAATGAATGAGGGTAATAATGGAAGAAAATTAAGACAAGGATGCAAGATATACAAGCTAAATTCTTTGCTTAGATCAAAGTAGTGGCAGACAGGAAAGATGAGAAAGCATACAAACTTTTATTTGGTTTAATCTCATTATCCCCTTCACAGATCAAAAGTGTTTCCATTCTACATCTCTCCCTTTCTGGCTTGCTTATTTCTTATCCTGATTACATTTACTGATATCTAATCAAGATTCATTGTAGCAGTTTTCCCATAGACTCTAGAAAGTGAATGTGAGTCTGAATTTTGTGAAGAAAAGCTCCATTCATTTGATAGAGGTAATGCAATTAAAAGTGTAATGTCTCAAATTTCACTAGTTTATTTTAAATCTTACTCTTGATATTCACTCATCATCATATCCTTTTGAGCCAAGGCACATGAAAGCTAAATGGTGCATTAGAGAACTCCAGACCACACTGTTTGGGTGAAATTTGCAAAATTTCTCTCAAATATGAAGGGCAGACCTTGGTGTGCACAAGTACCATGCATGAGATGCATCTGTCATGCAAGGACCAAACATAACATATCAAGCAACCAATTGTTCTTAGTCAGTAAGTGAAGCTATTTAATTGTTGAGTAATTTACCTTCATTATATTGGCAAATTTGATGTCATAAAAGGAATAAATTGCAGAATTCTGTAGGGATAATTCATAGTTTAGCAGTTAATCTGGAAACTTCAGTTGCACTGCCATATTTTAAACCGATAAACCTGATTACCCCATTATTAAAGAGCACACAATGTGCTCCTTTCAAAAAGCATTTTTCATTCACCAATAACCACCTCATCAGAGGCATTTGAATGTCCCCCAAAAATGTGCTCTTGTAAGAGATGCAAATGCAAAAAGTGAAAAAGGAAATCATAGTCACATGCAAAACAGGACAAGTAGGATTATAGCTAAAGGGCTTGTAGGATCTCCGTCCCAGTGAGGCCTGGCTGCCCTGCCCATTTCAAACATAATTCTATGCCCTGAAGGTATTCATGCAATGGTATCAGGCATCACATCTTAACAAATCATCTTTGTAAATCTTATCTCCAGTCACTGGTTTCTTAGAGCATCACACCAGAAACTTTGTCCCAAAGCCCAATTTGAAGCAATAAGAGTAGTGTCACTGCTGTATTTTTCACAGGTGACAGAAAATGCAAGCCATAACATGCGGGTATCTATAACTAACAGTAGAGGCAGTCCCTTTGTCTTGAGTTACCTCTGCAAAAGCATGAGTACTTTACCTTCACATCCTAAAAATGATCTTTCCTGGGGTATTTAGAATGCCAAGAGTTTTAGTTAGTGACCTTGCTGAGTTCTAATGACATCGACTTTTATTAATTTCATACTCAACAGAGTGTGACAGAAAGCCATCTTTCCTCTACCTTCTCTCATTTCTGCCCAGTTCAGGTGGCTTAATGCATATAATGATTAGCTACTAATTGTCCATCCCCATAAAAATTAATGTGAAAAGTAAATTTGAAAAAAAAATACCATTTCTCTTTGGACATAGGCTGGGTGTCTGTAATGCTTGAGCTGTCCACACTTCACAAATCTGAATTATGCATATGTTATACTGTCACAAAACTCTTTCTTCAGCCAGCCAGAGACACAGTGTTCACACTGAGTTTGGGAGTGTTTCCTACAGGAACAATGTTCCTGTGAGCAGCCGATAAAACTTTATGGGAAAAACTTCTTCATAGAGGGAAAAGAAAAATAAACCCAGGGAGGGCTTGTTGGAAGCTTCTGGCAGACAAAAGGGAATGTATGCAAGATTTCCAGCAGAGGAGATTGGATTCAGAGAGAAAATCACTGTGGGATAAAGGACTTTTAGCAATCATTTCAAATCATAAGGAACTAAACACTGAAAGCTCACTACCTCCTGTTTGTAAAGCATAGTTACATTCCTCTATCACCATCAAGAGTTATCTGTTTTTTGAAAAGTAGTCAGGGGTTACACCCTAAATATATATAGGAACACATCAGGTTTATAAGTAGCTTATCCAGCATCTAACTACGAAGAAATAGCCAAGCAACCAGAATTCAGTCAAAAATGTATATTCCAAGAATAATCAAACAATAAGACTTATACCCTTTTTTATAAAAGCCTCATACAATGTTAGGGTTTGGGTTAGGATTCTCAGAATTCCCTACATTCTAACTCAATGCATACTGATGGTTAAATTGGTGCCTAAATGTATCAAGCATATTTATCTGATTTTCAGAGGTGCTACATTCATTAAGAGTAAAATTGACTGCCGGGCGTGGTGGCTCACGCCTGTAATCCCAGCACTCAGGAGGCAGAGGCAGGAGGATTGCTGAGTTCCAGGCTTGCCTGGGCTACATAGTGAGCTGATGGCCAGCCTGAACTACAAAGCGAGACCCTGTCTCAAAAAAAAAAGAGTAGAGTTGACAGATACATCAAGTAGTAACAACTGATAGCAGTGGAAGAGATTAAAGAACTATAAAGAGCAGTTATGAAATCTAAATAGCATAGTGGTCTGGGGACATTTAGTACAGGGCCAAACATTTTATTCACATCTAAAACCCAGTGAAACAACTGTACACAGCAAAGAAAAACAATTGATATTCATAATAATGACAAAACTCTAGCTCTGTGTTGATTTTTGTCTCTTGCTAATATTACACCAAGAGTTCCACACTGACACAGTATCATACACTGAGGGGGAAAACAAGGTACCAACTTTTAAATAGCTTTACATATATCAGTGAATCATTAAGTCTCAGATTGTTTTCTGTAAAATCTACATATGGCTACTTCCTTTGTAGGACTGTTATGTGAACAAAGTAAGATGACGTACTGTATGTAAAAGCACTTCATATATTGTATATATGTGTGTGTATATATATATAAAGTGTTTTCAAAATTGTACCTCTTCATTGTCTTTGCTCTGAATGGTCCAAAAAGTGACTATGAGAAACCCAACTGTTTACCTCAGCTTTTTTTTTTAAATCACCTTCTAAGCTTTCTACTTTAACATATATGTCCTCCTCTGTTTGGAAAGAATTACGGTACCATCACTTCAGCTATGTCAACACCCTGTAAACATCCTTGAGTATTCCTTGGGTATTTGAATATGTTTTCCTGACCTATCTTCTAGGTTCTCATGGCATGATCATTCCCTGTGATACTTCCTTTCCCAGATTCTTAGAGACGAATCTCTAACTGGTTCTCCTACACCCCATCCCCCTTTGAGCTTTCCTATACCTTCTCTAAATACAGGTTTGTGTCTGTCATCCCCTGGATCAAAGGCTTTCACTGGCTTTCCAGTGCCCTCAGGATAAAACCCAAACTTGCCAAGGTAGCATTTACAAAAACCCATGGGAGAAATTTCTCAAAGGCCTCAAGAAGAGCTGTGCTCCTTTGGAGAAACTAGTTCAGTTTTATCTTATGCACACCTGCAGATCTTTTAACCAACACCTTGCTCCTTTGTCCGCTTTAAAGGTCAGAGTCAAACTTTGAGCACAGTCATAAAATCACCAGCACTGTACTTGGCTTCTTTTGTTTCTTACATTTGTTTTTCCCTCATACATATTTCTGTCACTTTGTTAATCCTATTATAGTACATTTCGCTATAGATCAACTGAAATATTTACCAGAATAAAACAGAATATAAAACAATATTGTGAGACTGAAGAGACTATGTGACACAAGAACATAGTATAAAACAGGCTGGGTACAAAGAGACGGTACAAGAATGAGGATGAAATTGACGATCTGCAGTGATGTGAAGATTTGTATTAGTTCAATTATAAGGAAGCTAAAGAGCCCTTTGGGAGAACATTTATTCTGAGAATTTGTAATGGGCTAACACAGAAACAAATGAAGCATTCATAATATCAAATTTGTTCCAATAATACCTTTAAAATGTTAAGTCCTACTGCTATCCTTTTGTGGTAAAATATAACATCAATCTAAAAAAATTTTGTTTTGGACACAGGGTTTCACTTTGTAATTCAGGCTGGCCCTGAACTCTCTATGTAGCCCACGCAAGCCTCGAACTCAGAAATCCTCCTGCTTCTGCCTCCCGAGTGCTGGGATTACAAACATGAGCCAACACGCCCACCACTGTGGTATGTGGTACTGATAGCTGGTGGGCGTGAGTCACCACACCTGGTATTGTTGTATGTGGTTTCCAGGGATCAACCAGGGACCATGTACTTGCTAGGTGGGTGCCAGAACCACTGAGCTAAATCTCCGGCCCTACACCAAACAAAAGTTTAATGAAGTCAAAGCTAAGTGAAATAGGATGATCATATACATTTATTCTGCTTTGCTGTTTACAAAGCTTTTTCACATACAGAACCTCATAGGATTCTTCAAACCATACCGAGTGGTTCTTTCCTCTGCTTCAGAAGTTGTTCACCCTAGGAAGAAGCCATTGCAAACAGAATTCTTTTGATATGCATGTTCAAAGAAGTTGCATTTTCTGCAATACAGAGTCTTATAGCATGTTGTTTGCCACCCTGACCACTCCAGTCTCCTCTGCTCATATTACTTTGTTCTCAAAAACACCAATCCTAACATTAGTCCCATGTTTTTACCTATTTTTATTTTGAGCCTCTTTTCAGACATGTACAACTCATCTCTGATTTCCTTATCCTCACTCCCCAGACCCAGAAGAATAGGCCTCTTCTTTGCGCAGTTAGACCACTCCCTTTACAGACCCCGCCTTTCAAAGAAGGCACTTGTTTTAGAAGTATTGCAGCTATGAAGACTACCCACCATGGGGCTCACCTACCGTGCTCATTCCATATTGTACTATATCAAACTTTATCTTTAGATTGTAAGCTCCCCAGATAAAAGATTTTCTTCTTTATTTAGTGCAGTCAACCTATTGTAAAGCACTGTGTATACTTGCAGAGATTATCAAGTAATGTGGTCCTTCCTGGGTTTCACTGGAATTATCTACTGAGTGACGTGACTTCACTTTGGCATAATTTTTCCTCCTCTGAATTAGTTCAGGCCCTCTTCTAGATTTTTTTCAAAATTAAAAATTCATACTTTTTGCTTTTAGGAGTGTTGTCAGCTATACTTCAGAATGTACATGCTTCGTCCTGCTTTGCTTTATTTCTTACTGATAACAGTATCAAATTAAATATCCTTCACGAGCTTCCATAAAGAAAAAATACAAAGCCATTTTCCTTCTGGCTAATCTACAGATGATCTTATTTACTCCTACTGTACAGAAAAGTGGCACCAGTCTACTTGGATGTCATACATCCCATAATCACTTACAATGCTAAATCAGGGAAATAGTACTGGTTTAAAAAATAAAGTCATTTAGTTCCCTACAATGACCAGGAATGATGCTTTAAGATACACAGAGTTATTAAATAATAAATCTCATCCTTCAATTACTTGAAGTAACTAGAAAGATCAAAATGCATTCAAGAATAAACAGATCAGACAGAACATAAATTCTCATGTGGAACAGCAGTCAGATATTATCCCAAACCTCGAATGCAACTTCAGCAATTGTTTCATAAGTAACCATATACAAAGTTAAAGGTGTGGTTTTTGTTTGGTTTCTTGCTTTTTATTTAAAAAAAAAACTTGTATCACTATGTTTGCACTTAAAAATTTACTTAAAAAGTATTTGCTGAATATGTATGCTGTTCCCAATGCCAAGCAAAAGTGGAAAAATCCAAATGGGCAATGAAAAGGAAAAGAGAAAAAAACAAGAGCCGGGCATGGTGACTCACGCCTGTAATCCCAGCACTCGGGAGGCAGAGGCAGGAGGATTGCTGAGTTTGAGGCTTGCTGGGCTATATAGTGAGCTCGGGGCCAGCCTGAACTACAAGGTGAGACCCTGTCTCAAAACAAACAAACAAAAACAAAACAAAACAAGAATCCTACGATAATCTATTAAGTCTGATTGTCAATGCGGCTCTTTTAAAGGACAGGAAGGGGTAACTCTTTGACGTTGAATCTTCATTCTCTAAAATAATCTAATTTATGTCACTGGAGCATTTCAGTACACATTTTCTATAAACCCTGCATCTGAATGACACATGATACAATGCAGGGAAAAAGTCACTTGAGAGTAATGACTCCATAGCCATAAGATGCTTATAAATTCTTTCTTTCTTTTTTTTTTTTGAGACAGGGTCTCACTTTGTAGTTCAAACTGGCTCTGAGCTCACTATGTAGACCAGGCAAGCCTTGAACTCAGCAATCCTCCTGTCTCTGCCTCCCAAGTGCTGGAATTACAGGCATGAGCCACCACGCCCGGCACTGTGGTATGTGGTATTGATGGCTGGTGGGCGTGAGTCTCCATGCCCAGCATTGTATGTGGTTACTGGGATCGAACTCAGGACCCTGCGCTTGTGAGACAGGTGCTGGAACCACTGAGCTAACCCTCCGGCCCAAGATGCTTATAAATTCTTACCTGTAGTCACATAAAGAGAATGTTCTAGGAGCTAGGGGTGTAGCTCACTCTACCATGAGTGCTTTCCTGGCATGCTCAAAGCCCTGTGTTTAATCTACAGAACTGAAAAATAGAAATTGAGTCCACATGGAGTCTTTACAAAGTATGCGAAACATATTCTCCCATCAACACCTGGAAATTAGGACAGGTATAGATTCTGTCACTACTGCCTCATAGTGGGCATTTCAGAGGTTGACAGCTAATGGAAAATAAAATATGAGCTGACAGTTGAAGTCAGGATGATTAAAATTTGGATTATTGAAATGTCATCGTGACATAAAATCCACATTGGCTTCATTATGAAAGTTCACCTTTCTGTTCATGAGGCTTTATAGTACACCTCCAGGCAGAATTAAATATGCAATATTTTCTTCCTCATGAACATGTTGCTGCTAAGTAGTTGTCATAGCATCTTCTGGGATGAAGTCATAATAGCTTCTTAGTTACAAAGGAAGAGATATGGGCTATATTAGGTCTTCAATATGGATGAGATGATAATCTTTTACCTCCTAAAATAAATCTATGGGCTAAGATGATTTCATTTCAAGCACTTGAGATCACGCACCCAACATTATGTAAAGACAAGGTTTCAGCTAATGTACTACTTTGCAGTTAACTTGGCTGAACAAATGGGAACTATGAGCTATCACACTTGACCAGTCGTGGTGGGGCAGCACCTATTTCAACTACTAAATTATTTACAATATTTTCTATACTTAGTAAAAAGATAAACTTTAGCTAGCTTCTTCTTAGTCCAACAGCATTTACTCAGACTTCCTTATGGGCTACATTCATACAACTGAGAAAATCAAAAGGACCAGAAGACTGAAAAAGAGAAAATGAACTGATATTAAATACAGCCAAGAGTTATTCACTAATTGATATTCCCTTAATCAACCCCCTGCTTCTCTGGTTTGAGCAGAATTTTTTTTTTTTGAGACAGGATCTCGCTTTCGAGTTCAGGCTGGCCCTGAGCTCACTATGTAGCCCAGGCAAGCCTCGAACTCAGCAATCCTCCTGTCTCTGCCTCCTGAGTGCTGGGATTACAGGCATGAGCCACCACGCCTGGCAGAGCAGAAATTTTTTATAATGAAAATTTTTATAATTTTTTATAACTCCTAGAAATCACATTCCAAAACCATGGGACTAGAAGCTAAGAGTGCTCACCTCACACCACCAGAGTGAGTTATCAGATGATTACAACCTGACACTAAAGAGCAAAGGTTACAAAAGCAACCTCTCACCACTCTTTGCCTTGTTTTCATCTTCTTTCCCTTACATTAAAAAGAAAAGAGACATAAAACTCTACATTTATACTATAAACTAGCTAGTATCAGTTGAGGTCATGATAATTTTGCTTGAATAGGTTTATTTGCAGTATAGCAGTCCATTATACTCTGTGTAACAAACCACCATACCTATAAAGCATACAAAAAGGATAGAAATATTTTTGTCCATGTAACAAAATTTTACTCGAATAAAAGGAAAAATGTACCCACAGTTAAAGTCTTAAACACAGAATGTCTCAGAAGGAGGTTATGAAATTTAATTCCAAAAGGCCCTTTGAAAACAAGTTATTCATCTTTCTGGCAAAGTTTAGGTAGAGTTGAGCTTAGAGGGAGGAAGATGGATGAGTATTCTTCAAACCCATCTAGTGCTAGAACTCTAAAAAGGGCCTCAATTCTGTTAGACACTGTAGATGTCACAAGATAAATGTGCTACTCATAATCACTAACTTGATCCATTCACAGATGTTGACTTTTGCCATTTGATGCTCATAAAGCATCATTTTGTATTTCCTCTAATAAATAAAGAATGTAATTATACAACTTTGAAAATACCTGGGACAAAATAAGAGATGGAACACATATATCCTGGTTAATAGGGAAAAAAAATACTATGTGTTCAATAAGAAGGTACTGAGTTCGATCCTTGGTAACCACATACAATGTTGGGCATGGTGACTCACACCCACCAGCAATCAGTACCACATACCACAGTGCCGGGTGTGGTGGCTCATGCCTGTAATCCCAGCACTTGGGAGGCAGAAGCAGGAGTAGTGCTGAGCTCGAGGCTTGCCTGGGCTATATAGTGAGCTCAGGGCCAGCCTGAACTACAAAGCAAGACCCTATCTCAATAAATAAATAAATAAATAAATAAATAAATAAATAAATAAATAAATAAGAATCCATTTCATTATCAAAACAGCCTCATGGGAGATGTTCTAATATCCTCATTTTATGGGTTAAAAAAACTAAGTGGTGGGCCAGAGATTTAGCTCAGTGTTTCTGCCACCTGCCTAGCAAGCGCAAGGTCCCTGATTCGTTCCCGGTAACCACATACAATGATATGATATTGGGCGTGGTGACTCATGCCCACCAGCAATCAGTACCACACCCCCACAATGCCAGGTATGGTGGCAAACACCTGTAATCCCAGCACTTGGGAGACAGAGGCAGGAGGATTGCTGAGTTGGAGGCTTGCCTGGGCTACATAGTGAGCTCAGGGCCAGCCTGAACTACAAAGCATTACAAAGCGAGACCCTGTCTCAAAAAAAAAAAAAAGAACTAGGTGTCTCAGGAGCACATATATTTAGTGACTACTGTGCTATCTTTACAAAGGCTATCACCATCAAATGGTGATTGCTATTTCATTATTTTCTTAAATTTAACTCATTTTCCTTTACTAAAATAGAACAGTATTCATGAGTTCTAGAGTGTATGATAGATACTGTGAAATAGAAAATATTCAAAAGGAAAAGGGTAGGGGTTAGTAATGAGGGGAAAGAAAAATATGATAGTAAAAAAAGGATACAAAGCATATGTATATAGGGGGCAAGGGATGTAGGGTAGACAGGGGAACGGGAAAAAGTGAGAATTAAGTCGTGTCATACACTGGTAAAAATTCTCAATGTTGAGTGTGATCATGATGTGTATATAAAATGTACCAATAAAATTAATCAATTAAAATACTACAGTATTGATGTCATAATTCTTTAAAGGGAAACAGAAGCACATATCCTCACTTTATTTATAAGATACACAGCTATATCATATGATAGACCTTTTTACCATAGTCTTGAGTAATACAATTTTACTTACCTCTGTGATAACCATATAGATGAGAACCATATGGTGCAAATAATGTCTTGGATTTTATTTCCAGATACTTTCCAACTACTGATTTAACAAGAGCTTCCCTGGATCCCTTGGGGCCAGGGAAAAACTGAAATAATCTAGATCACAATGAAGGCAACAAGAACATGTAACCTCCCCCCAACCCATTCCTGGAACTCTAGGATTTTCCATTCTCTTGATCCAGGCAAGATTTCTTGTGCCTCTCCTAACTGCTTGTCCAACCACAGCAGTGAGCTAAGTGGCTACAATATCTTCTGAATGGCTACTTCTCTCCTCTTGGACTTCTCGGTCTTGCCAGCAGGACAGATGCCACGTTGCCTATCAATTTCAGGCCTCTACCAGTCTCACTGGGGCTTCCTCTCCAAATCACTGTCTTTCCTGCTAATCCACTTTGAGTTACATTTTAAACTACCCAGTTGCTAAAGATGCAAAGGGAAGACAGTCTTCATGTTTTCCTTCTGCCCCACATTCAATCTGTCAACAGGCTCTTTTAACTTTCTTCAAATTATAATACAAATCTGTTCATTTTTCAACTTTTCCTTTACTATTATTTAAAACTAAGGCATAAAGTAATCCTTGAACAAAAGCATTAGCTTCCTAACTTGTCTCTCTTCCACTCTTGACCTCCTTCCATCCAATGTATACTCTGCAGACAGTAATCTTGTTAAAGTACAATCCGATCAATTGCACTCCTATTTAGAATCCTCTAATGGCTTCCCACTGTATTCAGAATAAAATCCAAATTCCTTACCATGGCCTATAAGTCCTACTCTACATGACTTGGCCTATGCCAATATCTCATAGAAACTATACTTACTCCTGATTCCTAAGGAAAGTCAAATTCTCCTTGATTTCAAAACTTTTGAATTTGTCCTTTTCTCTGATAGAAACAGTGATCTATCCTACAGTTAGATCCTATTCTGTATAAATCCCAGCTTACTTTTTATTTTACTGTTTTTTTTTTTTTGAGATATGGTCTCACTTTGTAGTTCAGACTGACTGGCCCTGAGCTCACTATATAGACCAAGCTGGCCCTGAACTTGCACAGGATACTTCTGCTTCCGCCTTCCAATGCTGGGATTAGAGGTGTGCTCCACCACGACCAGCTATTTTAAAGTTTTTGAGACAAAGTCATACTAAATTGCTCAGACCGGGCTCCAGCTTGTCATCCACCCACCTCAGCCTCCCAGAGTGCTGGGATTATAGTCATGCTCACCAGGCCAAACTCTAAATCACAATTTAAATGTCACTCCCTCAAAAATGAAATTCTAACAATTCTAAGTATCCTATCCTTCCCTATTACTTTTATCTCACTATCCTATTTACTTCCCTCTTCATATTTATTACTTCCAGATATTTTTAAAGCTATTTTTCACATTTGTTACCTACCTCCCCATGTAGGACTGCTAACACTAGGGAGGGAAGGGATTTTATTTGTTCACAGCTGTCTTTCCAGAGATGATACCGCAGGGCCTAACTGTAGGAGTGAAAAGGCAGTTACTCATCCTAGGGCATGAAGGTAGCCTCTGCTAGAGTATTAGCCCACCTACTGAAGCTCTGGCTTTCCTGAGGGGAGGCCTCCCCTCTCACTTCTGTTCTGGGTATTAAATCCTTCCCACTGGGCTATAGCAGTATCAAGTGTTTCAATTGTTTCATTCTTAGAGGCCAGTAAAATATGGCCCAGCTCCCGTCCCACCATTCGGTGGTTGGCATCGTTCTTTAAATGCTTTTTATTCTGGTGCTGGCATTTAGGGAGGAGGGTCTTTTCATCAAAGAAGACCTGTATCTTTTCTCAGCTGCATGCCCTTGCAGAAGTTAAGACTTCTCCCTGTGCTCTCAAAAAACACTCTAGCTTCCACGTCAAACCAGATTTTATATGTGCAAATTTTCAATTTGTAAATTCCCTTTCTCTGAAAAATGAGCACGCTGGAAATCATTGTTCTGTGTGTGTGGAAAGGGATCAAATAATAAAAGTCTAAAAACCCACCTATTCTCTTTATAAAATCACGGCCAAGTCTCTAAAATGATACAGCATAAGAAAACTATATGTAGAGCAGAAACTGAGATTGGGAGAGGACCTAGACTTCAGAGTTCTGAGCCCTAAATTCTATGTAGAATCTTTCCCTAAATTATCATTCTTAGAAGATCTGGGTGTGATTTCACTAATAGAGCAGGCCATTTTCTTTTAAAGGCCTACTTGAAATATTTCCATGGCAACCTGGAGCAAGCATGACTATTGCTTAGTGTTCACATAAACGAAAGGTAGCTACAATGCAAAGAATGGAGCAAGAACAAGAGGAAGGCAGAGAATGCGAGAAATAAACAGAACAAGGAAAAAAGAATGAAAGAAAATAAAGGATACAAAGGGAGAGGAGCAGGGAAAGTGGAAGGTGGAAAAGTGACAGGAAAAGAGAGACAAAGAGGAAGGAAGTTTTTAGTTGCAGTTTTAATGACAATGTTTCTAGGGCATTCAATATTTGAAAACACTGATGAGATAAGTCACTTCCATTAGTGAAGCTTTTAGTATTTTATTTGTAGGTTCTATTCTTTCTTAATGAGCAAAGGAAAGACTATTTTGATGCTCCAGAGCACAGGAGAGCCAAAGTAAAAAGATTTGAGCTCAAAGCCATATATTTGTTTTGTCCTTTGTGATAGCCGTGATTAAAGTTTAGTTACTGAAAGGCAGGAGGCAGAATCATTAGCTGGCAAGATCACCAATCCCAAATAACATTAATGCCAAAGAACTGTCTTCTTACCAAAGGACTACAAAATTTTTTTCTCAAAAGGGCTTTATTCTGAAAGACAAATGGCATTTATTAATCATTTGTTAGATTGTATCAATCAAATATATATATAGCTACCTTGAAGAGAACCTGTGATCAGAATAAGATAGTAAGTGTTGACACAAGTTGACAGAATTCCAAGGTAAAGCATAGGAACTACACATTTTAATTAGTATCTACAAACTGCTCAAAGATCCTCACTCCTTCACTGACTCCAAGTGAATTAAGTGTGATTCAAAGAAGCCATGTGCTTTTCCCATGAAAATATCTTAAATGACAAAGAAATGGGTACTCTGTCTATGCACTGAAAATTAATCTTGAAATCAAAGGAGAGAGAGAAGAGGAAATAGTAGCAAGAATGGCACCACCTGTACCCATTTGGGGGAGGTAGAGAGGGAGGAAGAAGAAAAGGAGAGAAGAAAATGGCAACAAAGTAGGGCAACCTTGGGAATGATTGCTGTGCTCTCAGGCAAGCTTCACAGTCTTTATCCTGAAAGAGATAGAGCGTACCACCCACTTTAAACACCATTATAATGATCAGACCAGAGAGATAGGAACACCTAGCAATACCATCTTATCCCCACCAGTCTTTCTAAATTTCACAATGTGAAACATCTCTTTTCTAGAAGACCACATGCTGAGTGGTAAAGCCAATGAGCACATACCATTCCCCAGGTTAGCCATAATAGTCTTCTAGTTTCTTACATTCTATCAGGTCTTATCTAACATGAAACCTTTAATTATTTGATCCCCTTGTCATCAAAACAAATACACACTTATAGTACCTTTATAAAATACTGGATGTGGTGGCGCATGCCTATAATCCCAGCATTTTGGTAGGCTGAGGCAGGAAAATTGTTAGCTGGAGACTACCCTGGACAATTTACAAAGACCCTGTCTATAAATAAAAAAAAATAGAGAAAGAAATAGGCTCAGTGTGAAAGCCCTGGGTTCAATCCATAGTATCAGACACATAAAGAAAAATGCCTTTAAGTGTTTGCATGCTAGAGCTATATATCCATTAGGTACCAGTACTATGACCAAAGATCTCAGTACTAATTCCAGTAATAGTATTGTTTCTCAGTATTAATTCCTGGAAAACACAGGAGTTCAGGGCCAGAACCTTGGGTCCAAATTCTAAATCTTCCCCTGGATTGCTTTTGGACAAGATACCTCACCTTTTTGTACCTGTTTTCTTCCCTAAAAAACTGCAATATAATAACCACCTCAAAATATTTGTGTGAAGATTAAATGGAGGGCTTAGCATAATGCCTGGCACATAAATGTTTAATACTAAGTTGCCAGTTATATATCCCAAGGAGTATTACAAGAAAACATCAATGTACTGTTTTCCTTTCAACCAGCATCATACAGGGAAGACCTGAGGCTCAAAGCAGGGCTCCAAGTCAACAGGAGCCATCCACTTATTTTATTCATCAGACATCACTCATGCCACATCACCAGTGTCCAAATAAGTAATTAAATTTCTCTTTTAAATCCAAAGATTCTGTGAACATTATATAACAGTCTCTAAATCTGGTGTTCCACAAAATGTCTTCATCTCATGTAACATGAAGTTTAAGTTCATTGATTCAGACCAGATGGAAATGTAAGACATTTCCAAAATTAACCATCTTAACTATTTCTAGAGTTTTATAGAATAGAAACAAGCCATGGATATTCTGCTAATACCTATATATTGAATACATCCACCTATGTAAGTTGAATGATCCCAACATTTTTTGAGGCATTTAACACTATTTTTGGTTTTACCTCAATTTTTAAGACCATGTGATTTTGCAGAATTACATGTAAAATTTTCACTTGGATGGTGGGGGAGAGGTTATTAGGTGTAGAAAATTTAAAGGATACCATGTGGTGACACCAAGAATAATGAACAGAAGTCAAGATAGGCTTGTTATATAATCTTAGCCATGAGAATCAGATCCATGAACCAAACTTTGCTCACATACAAAATAAGTGAACTGATAAGCATGATCTTTTCTATGTCTAAAAGTCTATCTTAAGCTTGAACATTAGTACAAATAAACTAGAGTTCATATGCACAAAACTCAACTATATAACGTTAAATACTTAACAGTGACTAACAGATATTATGGTACAGCCCCTTTCTATCTTTTTTCAGATCAGCATATTTTTTGCTTTATTATTTTTCAAAGAAAAAAAAGTAAGTTGGAATCTTTTGTTGTTGTACTTGTCCATTAATTCCCCTTAGTAGCCCAAAAGCTAGTTGCCAAATCAACTATAATCATTTTATCTTACCTATGTTTCTCAAATATTTGTAGCACATTAACTAGGCATCTATTAGCTGTGACTTTGTTCTCAGTAATTTAAGGTTTTTTGACTGATGGTACTGTAGCAGAGGTTTTGAGTGTTCACCAAGTACAACTGATTCTATGTCCTCTATTAATCATGGAATGGGCCTACCAAAGCATAAAGCAGGATAGGGTATGCTACAAGTAGTTCAGAATTTATTAACCAGATACTGCACCATGTTAGCTCTTCAGCCTGGTTCCCTGAATAACTGCCAGCATATAGATCCACTGAACATGTGATAAGTTGATTATGCACTGCTACCCTTTCTATATGTATACCAATAAGCAATGCCTTGTCCAGTTTTCTCAATGATAAATGGGAAATGTAGATGTATTGATAGTATGTATGTCAGTGGTGATGGTGGTAATAGCGACATAACTTATTTCAGTTTCCCATTAGTCATACCCTACCTATTACAAACACTTAATGAAACATTAATTCATTGAATTCTATCAACAATCTTGGAAGAGAAATTGTTTAAGTTATTTTCTCATTGGTGAGACAAAACACCTGATAGCCATAAGATAAAGAAGCAGAGGTTTGTTTTGGCTCACAGTATGTAGAGGTTTCAATCCATTGGTGGGTGGTTCCAAGGCAGGGCAGTGGAGAAACAGTTCAAGGCAAGTCAAGCAACAAACCAGAGAAAGGTCAAGGGATAAGGAGAGATGGGATGCATACCCCTCCAGGCCACACCCACAGACCCATCTCTTCCCAGCAGGCTTTACCTCCCAACATCACACCCAACTATAAACCCATCAAGAACTAATCCAGTAAGCAGTATCACACACCCATGATCCAGTCACCTCCCAAAAGCCCCATCTATGGGCCAGGGATTTAGCTCAAATGTTACTGCACCTACCTAGGAACCACAGGGCCCAACTTCAGCCCCTGATACCGCAAAACAAAAACAAACAAACAAAAAAAGTAAACCAAAAACCCCACCTGTGAACACATGAGAATTTGGAAGGACTCTCCATATAAACTAGAACAGAATAATTCTTCTCATCTCCATTTTGTAGAGGAGAATTATGAAACACACAAATCTGAAGTGATTTGATTTAGCCACTGGAGATCCAGAATTCAAACCTACAGCCTCAGCTCTAATCAGGAAAAGAAAAAGGAGAACACTTTATCATGGACTGCTAAGTTAGGTAGACATGTCATAGGCAGTCAGGGCTAAACTCTCAAGCAAATCAGTACAGAGGATGATGGAACACATTTCAACTGTGGCTAGAGGTCCATATGATGAAGGCCACACCTCAAGATAAAGACAAAGTGGCCAAGCCTCCTTCAGGGGATAAGATAATTGGTATCACCAGGTCCAATGAAGTCTAGATAGACACCAGTCACCCAGGTGGGTGACCAGGACCTCCTGATCCATCCTTTCTTAAGTGGGGTCTTTATTCTTCCCATGCATACTTTCTGGGAGGCCTACTTCCCAACTGGATCAATATTACCTAAGCAACTACACTTGTAATCTTACTGGTTAATCATGGTTTTTATCCATGTTGTATTTACCTCATGCTTTTGTACCTTCATGTTTTTGCTCTATGAAATTTCCTGTGAGGTGGGGTCTCGGGAAGCTCACTTTTGGTTCCCATACTGTTTCTCAGGAGCTATTTCTATTAATAAATTTTCCCTACTCTTAACCTCTGTTGCTTAGAATTCATTCTTCAATGTTGGGGAACATGAACTTGGTGTATCTGACATCTTGCAGGTTTGGAGTTTTATTATTTCCCCTATAGAAAATGGACCAAGAATTTCACTTCTAGACAAGATACAATAAAAGGACCAGATTATTCCTCTTCTCTTAAATGACTAAACCAGGGACAAGACATTTCTTTTGGATATTACACAATAATAACCCCAAGAATATAATTTCCATGAAAAAAGAAACAAGGCAGAAGTAATTAGTGCCTTCACTTTAAGTATGGAGGAAGTTTCCAGCCATAGACAAGGAAAAGGAACACAGAGCCCAGTGGTTTCCTTGAGTCTAAGACATGAAATGAAGTTCAGATAGGCCACGTGTGGCTTAAAGCTATGAACATGGGAGACAAGGAAGCTGTGGAGAGAGCAGGAGCACTGAGATCTGCAGAGCAGTTCCTGTGAGCTTTTTGTTGATTATCCTTAATCTGCATGTGCATGAGAGAGAGGCACTGAAAGCTGGAGGAAAGAATCATCAGAAAAGAGCAAGAGGAATGACTTCTAGGATATTGGTGGGTAGTGTTGGGCCAACTCTCAATCCAGTTAAATGGCCAAAGTTGGTGAAAATTACTAAAATCAAAAAATCAATGCAAGTTTCAGGAAATTGTCCTGGCAATCACAGCAAATGAAGAAACACTTCTTTGAGAAATGCCTACTAAACTTTGTTAAGAGTAATGTCAGTCTGTAGCATTTAAGACACTATCCCTCACACCTCACTCCCATTTTGGTCACTTAGTGTAACAGAAACTCTAAGAAATTAAAGTCAAGAACACAGAGCTTCCTTAAACTCTAATTTCCAGCCCAGGATGGTGTATGTGGCACAGGGAAGAATGCCAACATTTCTCACCTACCGCCAACCTTCCGTTTCAGAAACTCTTACTTCTGGTAGGTACAACTAAGAGGTCTGAGACTCCCTTTCCTCTACTTGATTATCCCTGGGCGGTCTGAAGCTGCCTAAGGCAGCGGACCAAGATTACTGTCTCTCAAATACCTTTAACTCAGCAGGGGGACAGAAAGGCCTTAAAGACAGAGTACTCCATAATTCTCCCCTAGGAAAATGACTTGACTGAGAAGAGTATGAGAAAATTTAAGCCTAGGAAGGCTCTGAAAAATGATAGAGATTTTGTGGTATTTAAGAAGGGGTGGAATCTGCAAAACCATGTTTACTCATGGCCAAATTATTGACTCAGTCTAGATCCCCATCAATGGAAGAAAATGTGATACACACACACACACACACACACACACACACACACACACACACATAATGGAGTCTTACTCATCCATAAGCAGCAAATCATGTCATTTGAAGAAAAATGGATGGAACTGAAGATCATCATGTTAAGTGAACTAAGCCAGTTTCAGAAAAAAACAGTACTTCATTTTTTCCTCTTGTATTGTAACCATCTACTTCCTATGCTGTAATTGGGTCCTTGTATTATAGGTAGAAAAGCCAGCTAGACACAAGTAGGCAGATATATCGGGGCGGCCCTTGAAAGACTTGCAAAAAAAGGAGGATCCTTCTGAAGGTCAACACCATCAGTGAAAAATTACAGGCCTCATTCTCCTAGAATGGAAGGTCAAGGTCTGAATCCAGCCCCTCCCTGGAATATAAAATCCCCAGATAATGGGCAGGACATTGAACCACCTGGAGGAGTCTCCAGACAAGAAAGACCCTCTAGGGCTTGATTCCTCATTGGTGGCCCTATTTTTTTTTTTTTTTTTTGAGACAGGGTCTCACTTTGTAGTCCAGGCTGGCCCTGAGCTCACCATGTAGCCCAGGCAAGCCTTGAACTCAGCAATCCTCCTGCCTCTGCCTCCCAAGTGCTGGGATGACAGGTGTGAGCTACCACGCCCGGCGGTGGCCCTATTTTTTGAACCCACCTACCTTGTACTATAAAATTCCCCTGGAAGAAGCAATCCTTGCTTTGCTCACTTTCCGGGTTCCCCCTTCTGTCTCTCTTAAGGCAGAAGCTTTCTCTCTCATTAAAATTTTCCTACTCAAACCTCCATCATTCCTAAAATTCATTCTTTGATTTTTAGAGAACACAAACTCACATTTCAGCTGGGAAGCTAGGCCTTACTCTCCTGCGTCACTTATTTTGGGCTCAGGATACTTGAAGTATACAAACAGAAAGCAGCAAGTGGTGGGTAATGGCCAGATGTATGTTTGTTAGAAGAAATAAAAGTAAGAGCTCTCTGTGTGTCAGGGGAATGGTTCCATAAGGTGGACACCACACAATTTCAAGCTTAGGGGTTTTTATACAGTTTTTGGTACTATGAAAAGTGGCAGAAGGAAAGGATATTTTTTTCTTTGAAGTATACATGCTGCAGAAGCAAGCACAAGAAGAGATATTCTTGGCTGCCTAGAGCATCTGACAAAGAGAAAGCTAGTTGTTTCATTTGCATTGCACTTTCTCCAGGGCTTTTCCTGTTTATTTAGGAATCTGTTCTTTGTCCCAAGCATTCCATTAGGCCCTAATAGTCAATTTGCTTAAGTTAATTATTCAGGCTTTTTGGTATGATAACTCACTTAAACCTGAACTGTTAGCTTACTTCCAGTTAACCATGCAGGACTTGTGCCCTATCCTCCTAACTTCTTCTTCTGGCTTTAATATGTAGAGAGGCCCATTAGGGAACAAGTAGATCAGAGGAAGAGGGAGGGAGAGGAAGTTAAGGGAGTGTAGACACAATCAAATCTTGTTACATGCAAGTATGAAACGTCATATTTAATTTTTATGCCTAATATATGCTAATAATTATATTTGAAAAAGGGCATGTGTGCTGAGGATGTAGCTCAAAGTAGAGCATTTACCTACCACATCCAAGGCTCTGCTTTGAATCCCTAACAATAAAAAATAAAAATGTAAACTATGTCAGTAGATTTCAAGTAGGACAGCACTTCAGGAATAATTTGCCTATCACGCTAATCTAGAATAGATACAATGTGGAGAAGGAGAATGTGGTTTTGAAAAACCATTCTGTTATTGGCCACTTAGGTTCATACACTTAGGTGTATTTGTTCACTGTTGACAAAAATCAAAGGAGGCCATATATCTTGGTGAATGTTTGGGAATATAATATGTAGATACATAAATTTAATGATAGCTCCAGGGAAGTGGGTAAGAATAAGCTGTAATGAGTAAGGTAAAGAGATGACACTAAGTGGTAACTTCAATATACATGAGGAAATGGAAACAACCAGAAACGGCAATAGGAAGGTTAATATAATAAGCTCTATAAATATGTATTTATTCTCTCCCTTTATCTTCTTGTCTTCCTTAAAATACATGTCATATAGATAATATAGTAATTTATTGCTGCATCTGTAATATATAGATGTAATGTTTAATAATAGTAAACAAAGGGGCAGAAGGAATAGAGGTATCTGGTAGTAAAGTATTCACATTGTACTGAAATTATGTTAATAAAAATGTGAAATCAATTATAACATGTTAAGTGATACAGTAGTAAACCCTAAAGCAATCAATACAAAAGAATCTTACATATATAGTGATAAATTATAAAATAAATGTATTACACTGGAAAATATTTAAAAGTTTGAAAGACACAACTAGAGGAGCAAAAATAACAAATGTATATAGGTAAGCAAAAATAAAGTAGTTGGTGTAAATTCAACTATATCAGTAACAGTAAATATTATCCGATAAAATAATCCAAAACTTTCAGACTATATTTAAAAATAAAATTCAACTAGTCAGACATGGTGGTGAATTCTTGCAAATCTAGAGCTGAGGCAGGAGTGTCATAAGCTTGAGGCCAGCTTAGGCTAACATAGTAAGTTCAAAACCAGCTTGAACTATATAACAAGACCCTGTCTGAACTCCTCCAAATAAATAAATCCAATTTTAAAAATAAAATTTGACTCCATGTGCAGTGTATATGACATCACCTTTAAGTTCAAAGACACAAATTGGTTGAAAGTAAAAGAATGTTAAAAAAAAGATATACTGTACAGATTTTACCAATCATAACAAAGTTCAAGTGACATTATTAATGTCAAGCACTACAGAATTTAAAACAAAGAAATTCACTGAGAGGGACCTTATATAATAATAAAAGGGTCAACCTATCAGGGAAATATATTGCTATTTATATTAATTATAAAGCATATATGTACAACAGACTCCAACATACATGATGCAAAAATCTATAGAATCACAAGAAGAAATGCACATGATTACTTCATTTTCAGTAATGAATAGAGCAAGTATGCAGAAGATTAAGCACTTGAATAAAGCTATAGATGATACAGACCTACCAGACATCAATACAGCATCCAACAGCAGAGCAACAGAATAGACATTCTTCTCAAGTCAACACTGAACAGTCTCCAGGTTAGATCATCAGTTATACCATGAAACACGCCTCAATAAATTTAAATGCACTGAAACCAAAGTATGTATTCTAACCACAAAGGAATGAAATTAACAATCAATAATGGAAATAAATTAGGGTAATTAAGAACTGTGAACATTAAAGAATATTCTCTTAAATAACCAATGGTCAATGAACAAATCATTATGGACACTAGAAAATATTTTAAAAGATACAAATGATGACATTATATATCAAAACCTATGGGATGTAGCTAAAATAATGTTTTGAGGGAAATTTACATTTGTAAATGTCTACAGTAAAAAAGAGAAATCTCAAACCAATAAACCTCTACCTTGACATAACAGAAAAAGTACAAACTAAACTCAAACTAGGCAGAGGGAAAATAAGAATAAAGAGTTGGACAGAGATCACTGAATTCACAAGTAGAAAAACAACATAGGAAAATAAAATTAAAAGGGCTGGGCATGCAGCTGAGTTTAACATCACTAGATTTGGATCTATCCTCTACTTCTACTACTACTACTACTACTACTACTACTACTACTACTACTACTACTACTACACTACTACTACTATTACACACACACTCTTAGAAGAGGCCTGTTCTCTTCCAGATTTTCCCTGAGCTG
>PVIC010001866.1:22577-84728 GCA_004025085.1 Thryonomys swinderianus
CAGGCTGGCCCTGAGCTCACTATGGTGCCCAGGCAAGCCGCCGCGAACTCAGCAATCCTCCTGTCTCTGCCTCCCGAGTGCTGGGATGACAGGCGTGAGCCACCACGCCCAGCATTATATGTGGTAACCAGGGATCGAACTCAGGTCCTTACGCTTGCGAGGCAGGCGCCGGAACCACTGAGCTAACCCTCCGGCCCTGTTTTATACCTTTTCTGGCTGCTTTGCTTATAGATTAAGCTCTTAGTCTAGAACTGTTTGGGAATAAAGGTTGTCTAAAGCAACTGAAATTCCAAGGCTCATCTTTGTCTTTCTAACCAGAGAAATCAGGCAAGGCGACTCCATGGCCTGAGACTTGGACTTATGACATGTAAGAGAGCCACACAATGTGATATATTAATTCTATGCATTACATACAACTCTTATATTTAGACCTAAGCCGTTTATGTTCAAGACAGATCCAAAGTATCATACCAAAATCTTGGAGAAATGAACTAAGACTGAAACTGCCATCTAACACTCAAACACCTGAATGACATGTGCAATTAATATAAATAAAATAGCAAACTAACATCTTGGAAAACCAAACCAAAAGGAAAATTCATACCCAAAAGAAAGCAAGACAGAGTCTGTGGTCTGAATCTATCATTGGTGGACTTTCCCAAAAAATTATCTGAAGAATTATAATATGACTCACACTTTACATAAGGTAACATTCACAATGCCCAAGACTACCCAACATATAAAGAACCAGAAAGCTATAACCAATTCTCCAAAGAAAAGGCAATCAGCAGATTCAAAACTGCATATCCATATTTTGGAATTATCAGACAAACACTTGAAAGCAGCTTGTGGCAAACAGACCATAAAGTGACTTAGCAATAATTTCTTGCCTTCTGGTATCCACAGCTCTGTGTAATCTGTCCCCTGGAGTTCAGGCAGGACCTGACTTGATTTTAACCAATAGACTATGGCAAAAATAATGGATGTTACTCTGTTAATTAGGTTACATTATGTAGCAAAAGTAACAGGATGTTAATCTAGTGATTATGTATTATGATAAAAGACTCTCCAAAATATCATATGTGATAAATACATATAAATATCTGCCAATTTTAAAAAGATACTAAAATAATAGAAATATTATTAAATATTTTTTAAAACCTTACCAAAAATGACTGCTTTAGCAGAGAGGATTTTTTTTTAAACGACCTTTTACAAGCAAGCTGCTATGATCTGAACTGCCAACGGAGAGGCCCAAATGGCAGGGCACTAAAGTGAGCTTCTGTAGCAGACAACCACAGTCCGTTAGCTGCAAGGATGGAAGAGAATTCTGAGATTCAGGTGTGAATGCAGCTAGGCCATGCCCAGACTCCTGACCAAAGGAAACTGGGATATGATATATACATACTGTGTTAAATTGCTGAGCATGTGCAATTTGTTATATAGCACTGAAAAACAAATACACAGCTACTATAATTGTACAGCATGGTGAAACTAAACACACTTTAAATTAATGGTAGAATATAGTTTCAACAGAAAAGGAACCAAACACAAATTTCACAATTTAATAAGATATAATGTAAAAAATTTAAAAACCACTAAATGGGCTTAATAGTAAAATGGAAATGACAGAGAAAACAGTCAGTGAATTTTAACATAGATTAGTAGAAATTGTTTAGTAAGAATATGAAGGAAAATATTGAAAAAAGTGGACAAATGCTCAGATAACTGTGAAGCATCCCCAGTTCTAATTTTCATGTTACCGGAATCCCAGAAAGAGAGGGAAATGAGTATATAAAATACAGGTAAATACACAATGATTAACTGCAACTCAAATGAAGTGAAATGCATGTTTGCGGTTCAAAATCTCAGGAAACCCCCAGCCGGAGAAACAAAGAAAACTGTGGACTGACATGATAACTGAGGCACTGAAAAATGAATATTTGTTTAATGTTGAAAGTAGCTTTTAAAAATTATACAAAACATATAGAGGAACAATCAAGTAATTGCATTTCTTTGATTTTTGAGATAGGGTCTCACTAGGTAATTCAAACTGGCATTGAACTGATGAGCATACCCCATAGGCACATGCCACAGTGTCCAGCTTCAAGAAGTCTTATAAGAAATTATGGAGATCAGAGGATAGTGATAAAACATATTTAAAAGAATACTGGGTGTATTTTAAAATGCAGTGACCATAGTAAAAGAAGCATTGCTATTAGTCTCCCTCAAAATACAGCATCTTGCTTGGAATACACATCCCACTCTTCTTGCTACTTTGTGGAGTAGTTCTACAAGTCTTTTTAGGTGCTTAGTGGCACAATAGGGATGCCTTGGAGCCTAAATGGATTCAAAAACCTTTACCTTTTATGGTCATTTTTAATTTCTAGGGCCAGAAAGCACACTGTGCCAACTCCCATAACTAAAGTCAATGAGAATCTATAATGTTTTTATTTGACAGAAATTGCTGTACACATTTGATCAGTGTGCATGATCATAAAATATAATCAAAGTTTGTTAGAAATTTTATTGTAGTAAGACACTGCCATTGGTTCCCCACAAAACACTTTTGCTCACTTCAAACATATTTATCCCATCATTTGTGGGATTCTGTCCTTTACTGTTTTTGTTTTTAAAGTTTAAACACTCTATGTTGTTCATCTCTTGTATTATCTCAAAGTGTGCAATGCTAGGTGTGTGTACTATAATTTATAGTATAAACATCAAAGTAAAAATAAGATACATGACAAAACTACACTTAGGTTAAAACGGACTCCTAAGATTCTCTAATATTCCAAAACAAAACAAGAAATGGAAAGTATAGGACAAACACTAAAGGAGAAAATCAGAAAAGAAGATAATAAAATAGGTAAACAAAGTCCAACCATATGAATAATTGGATTGAATATAAATTATTCAAGTTCCTCATAAAGGAAAATTTCAAACTGGTTTTTAAAATTCACATAGTTCCTAAAAGAAAACCACTTTGAGGGGCCGGAGATTTAGCTCAGTGGTTCCGGGGCCCGCTTGGCAAGCTCAAGGTCCTGAGTTTGATCCCGGTAACCACATACAATGCTGGGTGTAGTGACTCACGCCCACCAGCAATCAATACCACATACCACAGTGCCGGGCGTGGTGGCTCACACCAGTCATCCCAGTACTCGGGAGGCAGAGACAGGAGGATCACTGAGTTCGAGGCTTGCCTGGGCTACATAGTGAGCTCAGGGCCAGCCTGAACTACAAAGCGAGACCCTGTCTCAAAATAAAAAAAAACACTTTGAGTGTAAAGACATTTTGAGTTAAAGGAGGGAAAATGACATATCATGCAACCCTAATTCAAATAAACCTGAAATTACTATATAAATGAAAGGCAAGGTAGATTTCAGAATAAGGAGTATTACCAGGATTAAACAGGGAAAATTATATAATGACAAAAGGAACAATTACCCTAACAATGCTGATGATGTGTCTCACTAACAACAGATTTTCAGAAAAGAAAAAATCTGAAAAGGACAAATAGGGAAGTTGACAATAAGACATGAGATTTTTAATGTTTATCTCTCAGAAATCAATAAAACAAGTGGGCAGAAAATCAATAAGGGTATAGAACTCTACAACCTGGGCCGGAGATTTTAGCTCAGTGGTTCAGGCACCTGTCTAGCAAGCATAAGGTCCTGCATTCAGTCCCTGTTAACCACATGCAACAATGCTGGGCTTCATGACTCATGCCCACCAGCAATCTGTACCACATACCACAAGGCTGGGCAGAGTGGTTAACGCCTGTGATTCCAGCATTCAGGAGGCAGAGGCAGGAGGATTTAGGAGTTTGAGGTTAGCCTGGGCTACACAGTGAGCTCAGGGGCTGCCTGAACTACAAAGCCAGTCCCTGTCTCAAAAAAAAAAAAAAAAAGAACTCTACAACCCTATTAATTGTATCTAATAAATATTTATAGACCACTCCACTTTGTAAAAACAGAATAATTCACCAAGTTACACCATATTCTCATCAATAACACAAACCTCATGAAGATTCTTTAAAAATTGTACTTAAAAATCCACATAATATAAAATTTACCACTTTGGTCATTTAAAAAATATATATATATGTCATTATTTGTATTAATATTATTGCAAAATAGCTTTCCAGAACTTGAAAATCTGAAACACTATGTTCATTAAACAATTACCCTTTTTTCTATCCTCTATCCCCTGGAAATTATTATTCTATCTTATGTTCCTATGAATTTAACTACTTTGGATAACAAATATTAATAGAATCTCATAGACTGACTGGCTTATGTCATTTAGCACAATGTCTTCAAGATTCAACCATGTTGTAGGATATTCTTTTTAAGGTTGAATAATATTTCACTATAGATATATGCCACATTTTAATGATCTATCAATGCACACTTGGGCTGCTTCTACCTATTGGCTTGAATGGTATTCCTATGAAAATATCTCTTCAAGATACTCTCTTAATTCTCTTCGATAATTACCCAGGAAGGGAATTGCTGTGTCACATGTCTACTTTCAGTTTTGAGCAACTTCTTTCTTATTTGCACAGTGGTGGCCCTGTTTTCACAATCCCATCAGTGCACTGCACACACTTTTCAATTTTTCTACATTCTCACCAATACTCGTTATTTTCTGTTTTTTTTTTAAATACAATAGTCATCCTAATGTGTCTGATGAAGTTTCTTTAAAATTAAAACTCATACAAAGAATGTTATTTAACCACAAAGAAATTCAACTAGAAGTCAATAATATAAAAATAGTCTAAAACCCCTTACGTATTTGGAAATAATCAAACATGTATCTTAATAAACCATGGATTAACTAGGCTGTTCCTCTGTGAGAGTGATTGCCCAGCATATCCAAGCTGTTGGGTTCAACCACCAATACCAAAAGAATAAAAACCGATGGGTCAAAAGCAAATTTGCAGGTGAAACTAAAAGTATTTGGAACTGAATGAAAATAAAAATTTAATATATCAAAACTTCTGGGATGTCACAAAAGCAGTTTGAAAGAGAAAATGACAGCATCACATCCATATATCAGAAGAGAAGGCCTAAAGTAATAACCTAAACTGCTAACTTTCAACACTAAAGAAAGCAAAGCAAGCCCAAAGCAAGAAGAAAATAAATAATAGCCAAAATCAATGAAATTGTTTGTTATTGGCTACCTACCTATTTTCATTCCAGCCAAAGCAAGTCTATTAGAGTTTATAGCTAGATGTCCCCAAAAGGTGGCTAGATGATTGGAACATTCTAGCTCACTGTCAGCAGTGGGGTTCAGGACAGAAGATAAAGATCACTTCGGGCATGCCCAGAAGGGTATTATCACCCTCTCTGTCTTTTCCTTGACTCTTGCTTCCTAGCTTCCTTGAGATGACAAGTTATCTCCCATCTCTACAGAAGCCTTCTACCATGCTTCAGACAACTCAAGGACTGAAACTTTTAAAATGTGAGCAAAATAAACCAATTTTCCTTTAAATTGAGAGTGTTGGATATTTTGACCCAATGACAAAGAAAGTGATTAACAAGGTCCTATTAAAAGTTAATAAAATTGCCAAATTAATGTACTTATCAAGAAAATAGGAGAGGAGAAACAAATTATAAGTATCCAAACTAAAAAAAGAAGACATTACTCTCAACCCTACATTAAATAAAGATAATAAGGGAACACTGTAATCAACTGTGTGCTCCTAAATTTGACAACATAGACAAAAGTCGCAAATTATTTAAAAGACAAAATCTATCGAAGCTCACTCTACAAGAAACAGACAGCTAAGGGCGGTCATGCACACTTGTAATTCCAACACGCTGAGAAGCTGAGGCAGAAGAATCACAAATTCAAGCCCATCCTGGGCAATTTAGTCAGATCTTCTCTCAAAATTTTACGAAGGGAGAGAGTGGGCTGTATAGCTCAGGGCAAAAGCCCTGGGTTCAACACCAATAGGACAAATATAAAAGTTGAAATGGTCAAAATAGATAATCTGAATCTCTCATACCTATTTTAAAATTTGGTTAATTGTGCGATTTTTTTTCTTTTCTTTTCTTTTTTTTTTTTTATACAGGGTCTTTCTTTGTAGTTCAGGCTGGCTCTGAGCTCACTATGTAGTCCAGGCAAGCCTCAATTTAGCAATCCTCCTGCCTCTGCCTCCCCAGTGCTGGGATGACAGGCTTGAGCCCAGCATTGTGGTGTGTGGTAATCATTGCTGGTGGCGTGAGTCACCACACCCAGTATTGTTGTATGTGGTTACCGGGGATCTTATCAGGGATCTTGCACTTGCTAGGCAGATGCCAGAACCACTGAGCCAAATCTCTGGTCCAATTTGGCTAATTTTTAAAAACCTTCCAACAAGGAAAAATTCCAAGCCCAATTACTTTTCTGGTAAATTCTATCAAACATTTAAAGAAGTAATAATACCAATTTCTCTCCAACTTCCAAAGAAATGCAGGAGAAAAGAACTTACTAAGTCATTTTACATTAAGTATTACTTTGATAACAAAAATATCACAAGAAAGTTACAAAACAGATCCCTCTGAATATAGATGTATCAGTCAAAGCATTTCACCAAAATAACAGGATAAAAAAGGAAAATCAAAAGAGCGTTTCAGTAGGAAACCAAAAAGATATTGATAGGGCCAGAGGGTTAGCTCAGTGGTTCTGGCGCCTGCCTCACAAGTGCAAGATCCTGAGTTCGATCCCTGGTAAACACATACAATGCTGGGCGTGGTGACTCACGCCCACCAGCCATCAATATCACATACCACAGTGCCAGGAGTGGTGGCTCACGCCTGTCATCCCAGCACTCGGGAGGCAGAGGCAGGAGGATTGCTGAGTTCGAGGCTTGCCTGGGCTACATAGTGAGCTGAGGGCCAGCCTGAACTACAAAGCGAGACCCTGTCTCAAAAAAAAAAAAAAGATATTGATAAAATTCAATATATATTGTTCATAAAAAGTATCAACAAGCTAGAAATAGAAGTAAATGTCTTCAGTCTGCCAAAAAGCATCTATGGAAAAATCTTAGCTATTATGATATTCATTGGTAAAAGAGTTAGTGTATTTTTCCCTAAGATTAAGAACAGAAAAGGATATTCTTTCTCAACAGTGCTGGTCAATAGCTATATCAGTGCTTAGGGGAATTTTATCATACTAAATGTTCATATTAGAAAAAAAAGAATGGTCTCAAAATCAGTGACTTACTTGTCTAGTTTGGTAAAACTAGAACAGCAAAACAAGCTGTAAGTAAGTGAAAGGAACAGATTTAAAATATCCAGAAAACTCAGTAAAATAAAAAACTGGTTCTTTGAAAACTAGTTCTTTGTAATCAATAAATGTTTAACCAAAGAAACTGAGAAAAAAAAGGGAAGACACAAAGTACTAATATCAAGAACAAAAACATGGCTAATACAATATATTATGACATTAAATAGACAAAAATTGGGGGCTGGGGTCATAGCTCCATAGTAGAGCACTTGTCTAGTGGACCCAGCACTCTGGATACTGATCTTAGCACCAGAAAAATAATTAACTAATGAACTGAATGAATAAATAAATAATATATTTTTTAAATATAAAAATGACACATAGTTGCCAGGGATTTAGCTCAAGTTGTACTGCACCTACCTTGGAAGCACAAGGGCCTGAAATCAATTCCCAGTGCAGAAAAAAAAAAAAAAAAAAAAAAAAAAAAGTCATACAATGAACAGTTCTGTGAGCATTCTTGACATTAAAACAAAATATACTAGTACTTGAAAAGTTACTTTTTCAGGGTTCAAGATTTAGCTCAGTGATTCCAGTGCCTGCCTGGCAAGCACAAGGTACTTGGTTCGATCCCCAGTAACCACATACCACAATACTGGGTGTGGTGACTCACACCCACCACCAATCAGTATCACATGCCACATGCTGGGTGTGGTGGCTCACACCTGTAATCCCAATACTAGGGAAGAAGAACCAGGAGGACTGCTGAGTTCCAGGCTTGCCTGGGCTACATAGTGAGCTCAGGGCCAGCCTGAACTACAAAGCCAGACCCAGTCTCCAAAAAAAAAAAAAAAAGGTTGGGCTGGAGGATTAGCTCAGTGGTTCTGGTGCCTGCCTCGCAAGTGCAAGGTCCTGAGTTCGATCCCTGATAACCACATACAATGCTGGGTGTGGAGACTCACGCCCACCAGCCATCAATACCACATACCACAGTACCGGGCATGGTGGCTCACGCCTGTAATCCCAGCACTCGGGAGGCAGAGACAGGAGGATTGCTGAGTTCGAGGCTTGCCTGGACTACATAGTGAGCTCAGAGCCAGCCTGAACTATAAAGTGAGACCCTGTCTCAAAAAGGAAAAAAAAAAGTTACTTTTTCATTCAAGAAAGAACGGATAATGTGAGTCGCTATATATCTAGTAAATAAATTGAATGTATAGTCATAAATCTCCCAAGAAAGAAAATTTCAAATCCACATGGTTCATTAGAAAATTCAACCAAATTATTAAGGAAGAATTAAGGCATAATAAGTCATCAATTTTAAGCAAATAATTTGAAAGTATGACATATATAAGTATCCTCCCAGAATAAAAGCAGTAAGTTGATTACACTTAAAAAATGAAGGGAATGGGCTAGCATAATACACATTTTTTCATTATCACATTATCACTAATCAAAATGTATAAAAAATGCATGTCATTTTATTTACTAAAACATAACATTAGGCTTCTTCTCTTCCCAACCTAAAATATACACTGAGAATCTACTGGGTACCAGTGATCAAATTAGGGCCCTTGCCCCAAGGAACAGTCTAGTTGTGAAAATAAAAATTTAGAGTCAGATTAGGCAACAGAGAAGTAGAATTTGAAGGTTTGGGTCTGGAAATAATTTACAAAGCAAGAAAATAATGCTGTCAGTTTCATGTACATCTTAGCTACCATTTCACAGCAGTAAGACAAAATGCGTACTGGTCACCAAATGTGAGGAGCTCATTCTTAGATCTCCATCTTAGTAAATGACAACTGCCTCTACTACAATGAATGCCCTTTCCTTCTTTTCACCATATCATTGCAAACCCTGCTCAAGATGTGTTGCTCCACTGATTGATTAACTTAATTTGTTCAATTCAGAAGTATCTAAGTGACCACCCATCACATCTAGATAGTATTAATTTGGCATTGAACAAAACAAAACCCCACAACTAAAGAGTTTTTCATTCTAAAGGGAGAAAATAAAATAAGCACATAACTAAGTTGCAACTATGTGGTGATAAATGTCATGAAGGAAAATAAAACAGGATAAATGTCAAACAGGGGTAATGGGCAGGAGACTCTTTCAGGCTATAAAGTCCATTCTAGAAAGAATATTTGTGAGAATCAAGATGCAACATGTACAGGTACAGATTCTCTATGTTGAACGTGATCATAATGTATACTAAAATGCACAGTAAACTCAATAAGGGGGAAAAAGAATATTTGTGATTTAAAGAGAGATCCAAAAGGTAAAGAAGCAAGCAATTTAGTGCACATCTGTGGAGAGGGGAGGGAGATATTTTATTTGTTCAATCTTGGCACTGGGGAATCAAACTCAGGACCTTACTCTTGAGAGGCAGGCACCCCATTGTTGCTGAGCTAAATCCTGGGCCCCTGGCAATATTTTAAATAGAGGAGCCAGAACATGCAAAGATCTCCAGTATAGTACAAATGTGACATGTCAGACTGGTGGTAAGAGTAAGAGGTGATATGGTAGAAAATAATGCTCAGAGAGTTAGTTCTTGTAGGTCATGTTAAAGACAGCTGATTTTATTTTCAGCCAATGAAGACAGAACAGGGACATGATCTCTTTTAGATTTTTAAAAGATTATTCTAACTGCTATGAGAAGGAGGGGGGGTTACCCACCTTTCTGGGTTACCCCTTCTGCCTCTCTTAAGTAGAAACTTTTTTTCTCCATAAATTTTCCTACTTAAAAAAAAAGAGTAGGGGGAAACAGGGACAATAGTGGAAATAGAAGTTAATTAAGAGACTATTAAAATTATCTCATTTAGAGATGACAGTGGTGTCTATGAGGGCAGGAGGAGTGGAGGGGATAAGGAGTACAAAAACACTTAAAGCGTGGATGATTCATCTACATTAACAGGAGAGAAAACAGACACAGGTACCGGGTTGTGCATAGGTATAAGAGTAGGAACTTGGGAAAGTTCACTATTGATTGATTTGTCTTCTCAGTGAAAAATATGCAGATGGGAATAAAAGGAAAGACGTGATGGAGATTTAAGAAAAGCTGAGGTATTGTGAAAGGGATTGACAAGTTTCATTCATTTATGTGCAAATGGATACACCATGAGGACACACTAATAAGTGAAATAAATAGATCACAGATATGTAAATACTGTATCTTTTCTTTGGTATGAGAACCTGTAGGTGTAAATGAGTTCTAGAATACATGATAGATTTTGTAAAATAGGAAATATTCAAAGGGAATGTGGTGGGGAAATGTAATGAGGGGAAAGACTATGATTTGGAAAGAAAAAGAAATAGCATGTATATAAGGGGTGGGGGGTTGTGGGTGGGTAAGGGATGTGGGTAAAAATGAGAATAAACTTGTGTCATATACTGGTACAAATTCCCCAATGTTGAGTGTGATTGTGAACTGTATATAAAATGTACCAATAAAGAATTCAATTTTAAAAATTTAAAAAAAAGAAAAGCTGAGCTATAGTCATTTAAGATATTCAGACCCTGCTTTTCACTTCACCAAAGCCTACACACTGCTGCACCAACTTCTACACAGCTAACTTCATTTTATTTGATTGCTGTATGTTCTTAAAAGGCACTCATTGTTCACTGTCCTTGAAATACACATCTTACTTTTCTCCACAAGATGTGTTACCAGTTATAGAACCTTAGCTAAAATGTCACTTTCTCGGTGGCAGTCAAGGAAGCATTTTTTGTCCGTGCTTACTCGCCTTCTCACAGCACTCATCTTACCACTGCAAAAGTGTTTAGGGGAACTAGCCCCGCACTCAGTCGGTACTCATTTGATCATAAGTGTTTAACACAACTGCTGGCACACAGCACAGCAAAGGATGCTTATTAAATGAGTTGATTGTGGAGAAGGTATTAGAAACAATGCATCAAAAATATGTTGATAGAAAAAAAAAACACAGAAATTCTTTAATGTACCCAAATGAGATCCACTTCTATGAAACACCTTAAGAGTAGGAAATATTGACAAAATAGAAAATTTCAAAAAACTTGGCAACTTAAAGTAGTAGATTTAAGTTTAGAGAAAGATGGTGAAATGTCACCTGAAAGAAGGCACAGCACAGCACAGCCAAGACTCCCTGCCTTTGCACCGAGAATACTTACAAAGGATGCAATTAAAACTCTCAGTAGCTATTAGGGAAAATGTTGAATCTAAAATATAAATATCTGTTCAAGTATCTCAAAATAGTATATGTCCAAAATTGTGTTATAAGAAACAAATACCACGAAGTGCTTAAATATCATTTCACTTAATTCTGGTAAGACCTTTGTGATATAGGCTTTATTGTTTTCCTTTTATGGATGACAAAACTGAGGTTTGGAAAATCACTAACGAAAGATCACACACTCAGAGTAAGGGTAAAGCCCAAGATGAGGTTCTAACCTATAAATCTACTGTTCGCTCCACTATACGTACAGATTTGACATTTATGTGGCTTCTCAACATGTACACCAATGTTAAGTCAATAAATTATTAACATTTTGTCTTTTTCTTTTTCGAGACAAGTTCTGCTAATGTTATTCAGGCTGGCCTCAAAATGATTCTCCTATCTTAGCCTCCTGAGCACGACTAGGACCATAGTCTTAGCCACATATATTAGTACACGAGACTTTTTTGGCTCTTTTTGTTTTTGCATTTTCTATCTAATTTTATCTTGGTCCTTCAGTCTGAATGATTTTTTACTAACCTGTCATTCAGTTGACCAATCCTTTCTTGAACTGTAGATTTAATCTGCTATTGAGCTCACTCAACAAGTTCGTCATTTTAACAGCTATAATTTCCACTTAAATAATTTATTTTTTTCCTATTGCTATACACTGAGGGTCTGTGTCCTCACAAAATTCATGTATTGAAATCCTAATCCCCCTGCAGTGGCATTAAGAGGTGAGGGTCTTTGGGTGGTGGTAAGATCATAAGAGCACAACACTCATGAATAAGATTAATAGTGTTATATAAGAGATGCCAGAGCTATTCCTTATTTCCTTCTGCTATGAAAGAACACAGTGGGAGGACAGTCATCTATAAACCAGAAAGAGCCCACATGAGACTACAAATATGCTGCCACCTTGGTCTCAACCACATAGTCTCCAGAATTATAAGTGAATAAATTTTTGTTGTTTAAGCCACCCAGTCTGTGGCACTTTGTTACAGCAATTCTAACATGCTAATACACTTAGTAAGCCTAGTAATTTTTGATGGAGTGCCAGAAATTGTATATTCAAAGTAAGAGAAACTCTGGATATTATCTTCCCCCATAGACAATTTGCTTTATTTCTGACAGATGGTCAGGAACAGATCACCTTAATCCTCCCTAAGATTGAGCCTATTCAAAGCTGCACTTTGTTAGGGATGGTATTTTTCTATTACATCCATACTCCTATAGTTTAGCCCTTTGGGGATCCCAACTGAAAACACGAGATAATTACCAGGGTCCCTCCTCTTTGGCAGGCTCTGAACTCTAATTTCTGTCTCTCTAGCATTGTGAAATTGCTAGAAAAAAAAAAAAACCTCTGCTGAGCTTCTGAGCTTTGTATCTTCTACTTATTTTCTCAACTTACTGCTTATTTTCTCAACTGCTTTTCCCTGTACCACATGACACTAAACTCACTGTTACTTTCTTTTTCTCTGGCATCTTGAACCCTTTTTGGTTAAAAGATTATATTTTTAACTCCACTTTTTGTCTCTGCAGCCCTATGAGACTGCTGAAATCTCACCTCATCTCATCTCTTTTATTACCTACAGTTTGGCTTCTCAGCCTATATCCTACCCACTACTAGTTTCATTGGCAAATGACTTGTAGGGACAAGTAGTATGGAATGTTGAGCTTACCTCAAGATATACCACAGTTCTTTCTGAGATTTTGAACCCTTCTTTCCTTGGTAACTCTCTGATGCTTTAAACAGAGTTTGTAACTTTATCCGGGTTTATAGTTTTTCTTGAGAGATAATTGGTGGTGTGACCCTGGTTCTAGTTATTAGCCTGTCTGACAAAGCCAAAAGAAGTCCCCATAACCATGGTTTCTAATTTGATATGCCTTAATCTTTGTTCATTCATTCATTCATTCTAACATGTGGTAAGCAGAGAGTGTATATGAATAACTCTATAAGACTTTGGAAAAATAAATGGTTTCTGTCAATAAGAAACACAGATGAATGGGTAGAAGTAAGACCACAAATAAATGATGAAATATAATACTTGTGTAGTTAAAACTAGAGGTATACAGAAGACATTATTTAGGAGAATCGAGAATGAATTAATTATCTTTCATGCTAGGGCCTAAAAAGGCTCACAGAAGTTATTTAAGGTTAAGTCAAGAACATGTCAAATAAATACTAGGTTAGAAAAAAAGAAAGCACTTTAAGAAAAGATAACATTGTATGTGTAAAGCTATAGCAATGATAATGGAAAATTATGATTCGTTTGGGATTCTTGTAGCAGGGTGATAGCATACAGTAGAATAATTCAAGCAGATATATTATTGTAGATGGCTTTGTCTCTAACCTACAGTCACACACATTTTTGTTCAAGTAGTCATGAATAATAGAATTCCCAAGGATAGACATACATGACACATTCAGTTAGATTTGTAAAGAATAAAACAGAAATTTAAATCTTCTCTAGTTAATGGCCTATAAACTCAAGGGCATCGTCACCATGCATACATAGATTACTATGCAATAAAGTCAAGTCTTTGAGCCATCTGACTAGTTCATAGGAAAGAGACATAAAACTACTAAATCATTGTAGTAGACACTTTGTGAAAACGTGGTAGATATTATGGGACCAAGAATTGAAAAACTAAATATCTGAGTTTCATTTCCTAATACTATAAACTTAATTATCTATTAGAAAGTTTAATAAACAGAAAGAGTTCTAACTTTTCAGAGAAGCAATTTCACCAGTTAGTCCCTAAAAGAACAATCTACTAAAAGTCTATTTACTTGTAAAAATGAATATCTAGTAAGTCCAATAACATTTCTCTTTCTTGTGGATTTAAAAATCCAAAGTGCCACACACAGATCACCCCACAAAGGTTCCAAGACAGCAATGTAAAATACAAAATATCTACATAAACTGACAGGGAGATGTGTTTACATGATCTATGTCTCAGGGAGCTGTCACTCCCATGACACTCAGGTTAGTAGAGTTTAATAAAGGAGGTGAGTTTCTAGCTCTTTCAAGATGACAGTAGAGAAAAGGGTTGACAACAAAGGAGAAGACATTCCTAATGCCCGGTATGATGTGGAACAGCTCTAAAGAAGAGGGTCTTGCACAAAAGAATGTCAGAGTATGTTTCTACATGAAAAGCATTCATGCTAAAGGAACAAGAAGAGAGCGATAGGCTATGAAAGTCTGGAGATGGGTCAGCTGAAGCTCAGGCCTAAGCATTTAGTGCCTCTACCTATATTTCCATGGGCATATGTAAAATTCCGTAGTACAGCATAAAGCACCACTAACCACCTCAACTCAAATCCTTTATGCTTCCAAAGGACTAAAGAACATTTTGCTAGCATATAAACAAATCATACTTAAGAGTTCACTCACCAATGAAACATTGTGTTAAAAGTCAACTCTCTGCCCACTACATATTATCATTTTGTGATACCAACAAGGAAAAAACAAGATTTTGTGCCATTCCAGCTAGATCTGTGGTATCAGGATTTAAATTGCCCAAGTTATAAAGCATTCACAACACATTCATAGCTCTCAAAAACAATCGAGAATATTCAAAGGTTAGAGTCAGTTAAGACTATAGTTCTTCTAGACATCTGTAAAAAGCCTTGCAACAATTTAAATTTGGATTCCTATTCTCCCCGGGGAAAGGGGTGGAGACTTAAAAGAAAAACCAGGTGGAGGATAGCAAGAAACCTTGAATCCCTGAAGAAAACACATATCCTTAAGATTACATAATACTGCCCATAAGTAACCAAACTGCAGCAGAAAAATTTCAAACACATTCCAACACGCCTCTAATTAAGATAGTTTTGGGAGGTTCCAGAATTATAGCTATCAAACATGAACCTAAAGAATTTATCAAGATTAAAAAGATTACCAGCTAGCTTTAACTCAGAGAAAAAATACAGGGAAGAAACAGGTTCCTTAGAAAACACTAATAATAAAGCCAATCCCCAGGCCTTCATGCAATTGCTGTATCATTTTAGCTACAACCATCAGTAATAAATATCTGAATGACAAGGGTTTGGCACCGCATAAAATGGAATAACAGGTATGATTCTCATTCGAAAAGGTCAAACTAATTGTTTGATAAACTTCATTTTTACCAGGTAAGTATACCTATGTCCTATAAACACAAACTTATTTTTAAAATACAGCAAGAAATACAAGTAGGACATATAATAATGTCTAACAAGCAAAAATTTTTGTAGCGTGTAGAAGCAAGCTAGGTACCCACAAGAGGTATGTATTTTGAAATATTTATGGATGGTTAACCAGAAAGGCTAATTTAACACCTACACATCAACTGCATGGAGACAGAACTGTGAAATGTTTGCATTTACTATTCAGTAAGAGAACCATGACCAGCACTGCATTAAGAATGTCAGTTGCAATTAAATTAGGTAAAATTTCACAATTTAAAAGATATGCAATCTCTTTCCCTGAGAACTTTAATTTACATAAGCTGACTGGAAGGCACTCAAAAATGAAATTATGTCTATACAGTCACAAAGGAGGAAAAAAAATAGGTTCCAAAAGACACAATAGTAAAATGCTTTCTGCAATTGGAAATGTTTAAAATTTGTAATAACACTATGAGTTTGGAACTAGTAGAAGTAGCAGTAAGAGTAGTAGCAGTAGCATTGTTTCCAGTGGGGAAATGTAACTCAGATAGTAAATAAACAATCCCAAATCACACATCTGGAATAAGCTGGAAAGGTTAGATTCAAATACAGGAATGACTGTCAAATTGTTCTATACATCCTGTTGATGTAAGAAGGAATGATAATGAGTGGTAACTACAAAACGGTGATACATACCTGAAAAGCACTGAAAGGACCATGGTTCAGAAGGACCTGAGTTTTAGAAAGAGACAGATCCTAAATATAATGAAAAGAACTTCAAATTGAAATCAGTAATGCTGGAATTGAGGTGACAGTGAGAGAGAAAAATCACTGAATTCGTCCTTTATTTCTACGTGTCTTCTGTTAAGAATTAGGATAAGACACATTCATAGAAGGAAACTGTGAACGGACACACTACAAGAGGGCCAGCAGCACTTATCCTGAAATAAATTTCAGAATACTGGAAAAAACCTGGGCTGAGATTTCTAATCACTGTCTAGACAGAATGGTGAATAATAAGAGACAGACATAAGTCTAGAGAGAGGCACGTACACGTCCCAACACCAGGGATCGAACTCAGGACCATGGGCTTTCAAAGCAGGCACAGTGGCACTGAGCTAATCCCCAGCCCATAGCACACATACTTTGAATATGCCTTCTCCTAAAAAAAAGACCTGTCTCCAAGGAGGTGAATGCAATTGCAATTCTATGAAAGTTTATAAAACACGTTATTAAAAAGAGTTCTAATCTGAGCAGGATGATGTTTTTCCCTGTTGTTCTCAACAAAACACAAGTATAAAGTTTGGAAATGGCACAAGACACAACCAAAGGAGAACTGTGAAGAACGATAAGAAGAACCCAAGCTGGTTTGGTAACAAAGGAACAGCACATCAACATGAGGCTTTCATTTCCTTACCCCACAGAACGGGAACACCCAGACCTGATGTTTCGGAATCTCCTACCTAGTAATAGATGTCAGGTCACACAGCCTCAGTCCTTTCCCTAAACAAAAAGGAATCCTCTGACAATATCTGGTGAGCCCAGCATAACTCCCACAGAGGAGTAATCGGAAACTCAGCCAGAAGGCGTTCTCCTTAAACAACATGCCAGAGAATCCTTAACCACCTAGAGGTACTGAAGCTGGTAAGAGAGAATGTATATTCTGTCTCTGGTACCAGAACTGTCCACCTCCACCTAAAGACACTAGAGCAAAAGATGAAACTACACACACTTGAAAGAAAAGGCCTAGTTTTGAGAAACATTTCACCTCACAGACCCAACACTTTTCTCCTCTGTGTACATATAATGGACAGGCAGAGTAGGATACGAATAGTAGAGAATCCTACCAAGATTCTCTCCCACAGACATCCAGTGGCAGTTCTGGGGAAACCTCCTCTTGGCCCGCAGACATTACCAGACAAACCAAGTACAAGTACCAGCCCCACCAGATAAAACCAAGCAAACAAAAACAGTACCTCAAAGGTTGTATGAAGCAAACTGCCATTGGAAGCACAACCCATGGAGGCTGCCCACAGCTGAGGAACTAAACCTACACAAAATGACTATCTGCTAAAACTTTTATTTGGGCCCACACAGGGACACTTTGTCTTGGGCTGGGGATTTAGCTCAAATGATACTGCACGAACCTGGGATGCACAAGGGCCCAAGTTTGATCCCCAGTATCACAAAAACCAAAACCAAAACCAAAACCAAAACCCAAACTTTTAAATAAGCCAAGTTTCCTAACATGATAGATGAAAATATCCATGCTAGGGTAAAGCATCCATCACAGCAAGAAAGAAGGAAATAATAATAATTTAAAGGAGAAAAGGCAACTAACTATAGCCAACACTAGGATAAATCAGATTGGAAATGTTTGACAAGACTTGGACGTAGCTAACTTAAGAATGCTTCAACTTCAATAGTAAATTTCTTTCAAATAAAAAATAAAATGTCAGTAAATAGAAATTATAAAAAAGAAAAATGAAGACTATGAAGCTGAAACATGATGATGGAAATGAACAACCATCAAGACTGCCAAGGGTTCAACAGTACCAGGGAAATGATGAAAGATATAATCAGTGAATTGGAAGATAAAACAGTATATTTCACTAAATTTAAACAAACAGAAGCAGAAAAAACATTAATACAGCCTTGGGTACCCCTAGAGCAATGGCAAAAGATCTAATACTAATATCATTACAGTTTCAGAAAAAGACGTGAAAGGATATGAGGATGAAGGAATGAATACTCAAAGAAATAATCGCTGGATGTTTTCAGAATCTGGTAAAAGCCACAAATCCAGGAAACTAAGTGAGTTCCAAACTGGAGCTCACGAACAGCATTACAAGTGAAATTTAATAAAGACCCAAGAATAGCCTGACAGGAAGAAGACAGTAAAAGATACACATTAACTATAGGGGAACACCCAATCAAAAGGCTGAGGATTTCTATTCTTAACTGTTAAGGCCAGTTCAAAGTGTTGGAGGGTTTTGCAAGGGCTGAAATCAAAAAACTGTCAACCATGGGTTCTATATCCAATAAGGCTTCTTCAAGAGTGAAGGGGAAATAAACTCAGATGAAAGAAAACAGAATGGATTGATAGAAGACACACAATTAAAAAGTGGCCAAGGACAGTCTTCAAACAAAAGAAATAATAAAAGAAATCTAGGTGCATAGGAAAGGAAAAATGAACAACAAAATGAACAGAAATATATACATATAATAAACTACTCTCATGAGTTTTCTAAATCTTATTTGAAACAAAATTATAACATCTGATATGCAAAATGGTCATTTAAAATAAAAAAGAGAAGGATAAATATGTGACATTTACACACTTCATTCAAAACAAAAACACATGGATACCAAACCATTATAAATGACATGTACATATTGTAATTCTAAGAACACCATCACAGCAGCTATATAAAGATAATGTCAGCTCTCTGGAAGTCTGGCAGGAAAACTGCCAGTTTCAGCCCAAGGATATAGCTCAGAGTCAGGGCCATAAGTGAGTTCAATACCCGGTAACACAAACACACACACAATTATGAGACACACTCAAAGACATAATAAAGAAAACTAAATATGTCCCAGCAACTAATAGGGACACAAGAAAAGTTGAATAGAAGAATACTAGAAAACAAGCAGAAAAACAATAAAATGGCAGATTTAAGCACCATTTCTCTAACAGTAGTCACCTTAAACATACACTAATCTAAATATACCAGTCAAATGATAGTGATCAGCAAAGCAGAAAAAAAAAAAAAAGGCAAACCACCGCGAACTCAGCAATCCTCCTGTCTCTGCCTCCCAAGTGCTGGGATTACAGGTGTGAGTCACCATGTCTGGCATTGTGGTATGCGGTGTTGATTGTTGGTGGGCGTGTCTCCACGCCCAGCATTATATGTGGTTACCGGGGATCGAACTCAGGACCTTGCGCTTGCGAGGCAGGCACCGGAACCACTGAGCTAACCCTCTGGCCCAAGAATGTATTCTTTACAAGCAAATCAGTTCAAATTCTTCAACATAGATAAATTGAATGTAAAATGCTGGGAAAATATATATACAATACACTTAGATTTTTACAAAAGGAGTGACTTTATTAATGTAAGATAAAAAAGACTTCAAAACAAATAAAAACCAGCACAAACAAGGATGCTGCATAATAATAGAGAATAAATCCACATAAATGTATGCACAACAAACAAGAGAGGCTCAACACACATGAAAGTAAAACAGAGAACTAAATGTACAAAAAGATAAATCCAGAATTTCAGTTTAGAACTGCAACACCTGAACTGAGCAACTAATATAACATAGGACAGAAAATTTAAAAGCATATAGAAGCTAAAAACTACACATAATTGGACCTAATTGGCTATATCAGTGAAGGTGAAACTTTTAGAGCTTTCAGTGCAGCAGTGTGTGCCATAGGTTAGCCATTATTGGCTTAGATGAAGCATTCTACTCACCAAAAGCAGCATATACACTTTTTCAAATGTTTCTGAATCATTCATCAAAACAGACTGTGTCTGGTTCATAGAATAAATGTCAAGAAACTTAAAAGATTATAATGGAATCAAACAACTAAAATAGGAAATATTCAAACGTGTGAAGATAAAAACCACACTTCTAAACAATTTATAAATCAAGAAACTATAAAAATAATTTTAAAATATATATACTTGAAGACAAAACAGCAGAATTTGAGAAGCAGTAAAAGCAGTGTTGAGAGGCAAATTTGTACAACTAAAGTGCTGTCGTTAGAAATACAAAAAGGTCTTAAATAAATAACCCAAGTGCCTACCTAAAGAAACTAGGGAGAAAGATCAAAACAAGCTAGAGTAATGGAAAGCAGGAAGTAAAGAGCAGAATTCATTGAAATTCAAAACAGAAATACAAAAATAGAAAATCAATAAAATTAAAAAAATACTACCTTATAAAAACAATAAAATACACAAAAGATGGACAAAAATTAAAAAGAGAGAATATACAAATTATAAATGTCAGGAATAAATATCAGTTGCTGATATAGATCACTAGATCTGACAGTCACTAAAAAATCAATAAAGTAAATGAGTAATGGGCCGGAGATTTAGCTCAGTGGTTCCAGCGCCTGCCTCACAAGCGCAAGGTCCTGAGTTTGATCCCCAGTAACCACATACAATGCTGTGCATGGTGACTCACGCCCACCAGCCATCAATACCACATACCACAGTGCCGGGTGTGGTGGCTCACGCCTGTCATCCCAGCACTTGGGAGGCAGAGGCAGAAGGATTGCTGAGTTCGAGGCTTGCCTGGGCTGCATAATGAGCTGAGGGCCAGCCTGAACTACAAAGCAAAACCCCGTCTCAAAAAAAAAAAAAAAGTAAACGAGTAAATTTATGTTCATCAATTTGATAATTTTAGTATACATTTACAGTATACAATGTTTACTTTCCTTCTGTAGAGTTGGTACATATACACGACACATCTCAAACCTTTTTTACATCCCCTTTCCCTCCACCTCCTTCCATCTCTGTCCCCTTCCTATGTGAGAGAGCTCCATCTCCCTACTTCCTATATTTTTTGTTTTACTCTTTAGATATATACTTTGGGTTACTCATGTAAGACAAATAATGAAATAGTCTTGCATGACTGAATTATTTCACTTAAAACTATGAACCCCATGTGCATCAAATTTCGTACAAATAAATCAAGTAAATCTTTCTTTATGGGAGAGTAGGGCCCTTTTATGTGTAAATGACATGTCTTCTTTTTCCATTCTTCTGTTGGTGGATATAGGCTGCTTCTAGAATTTAGATATTGTGATTTGTGCTGCTATTAAACAGGGGTAAGCCTGAATCACTGCAATATGGTAGCCTACAAAATTTTGGAGAAGTCACCTACTACAGAAACACCTGGGTCTAATGGAATTTCTAGGTTGAGTTTTTGAGAAATCTCCATACAGATTACTATAATAGTGGACATAGTTTACATTCCCACCAACAATGTAAAGGGATTCTTTTCCTCCTGCACCCTCACAAATATTTGTTATTATTTTATTTCTGAATAATGACTATACATTCTGGAGTGAGATGAAATCTCAGTGTTTTGTTGGGTTTGTTTTTTTTTATTTTTTTTTTTGACACAAAGCCTTTCTTTGTAATTCAGAATGGCTTTGAACTCACAATGTAACCAAGGCTGGCCTCCAATTACCAGTGATCTTCCTGCTTCAGCCTCCCAAATGCTGGGATTATGGGCATGCCTTACCATGCTTGACTCTTTCTTTTAATTTGCATCTCTCTAAAGGCCAGAAATGTTGAACATTTCTTCATATATTTATTTACCATTTATAATTCTTCAGGAAGTGTCTATTCATTTTGTTTGCCCATTTTTTGCCTGGCTCTATTACTTTGGGGAAATATTTTTTGAATGACTGACAAAAATGTTTCCCATTATATAGGGCTACTGCTTTTGCTGAGCAGAAGCTTTTGAACTTGATATGATCCCACTTGTTGATTCTTGGTGTTACATTCTGTACAACTGGGGCTTTGTTCAGAAAATTCCTGCCTATGTCTGTATTGTCAAGAATTTTACCTATTTGATCTTCCAGGAAGTTAAATGTTTTGATCTTTGGCACATTCTGATGTTAGCTTAATACATAATGATAGATATGGTTCTACATTCAATCTGCATTTCAGTAGCCAGTTTTTCCCAACAGTATTCAAGAGGCTATCTTTCCTCCATTTATGTTTTTGGGCCCTTTGTCAAACATCAAATACTTGAAAAGGCTTGGGATTTTTTCTTCATCCTTTACAATGTCCCACTGATCCTTGGGTCTGTTTTCGTGCAAGTATCATGGCACTTTTATCAAGGTACCTTTGAAATACAACTTCAGATCCAGGACTTTGATAGCTCCTGTTTCCCAGGATTGCTTTTCCCATTCTGAGTCTGCTGTGGTTCATATGAATTTTAGTAATGTTTTCTCAAGTTCTTTGAAAAACTCTATTGGCTGCTATTATGAAATCAACAAGCAATAAATGCTGGCGAGGCTGCAGGGAGAAAGAAACCCTTCTCCATTATTGGTGGGATTGTAGACTTATGCAACCATTGTGGAGATCAGTGAGGAGATTACTCAGAAAACTAAGAGTAGAGGTCCCATTTGACCCTGCTAGGAGTATACCCAAAGGAATTAAAAGAATCATATTGTAAAGTCATATGTACACCCATGTTCATAGCAGCTCAGTTTATGATAGCCCAAGCTTGGAAAAAAGCCAGAGGCCCATCAACTAGAGACTGGATAAAGAAGATGTGGGGTTTTTTAAAAAAATTAAAATGGAGTATTACTCTGCCATAAAGAATGACAAGTTTCACTGATTTATGTGCAAATGGACATAATTTATGTGCAAATGGACATAGTGTGTCCTTGAGGACACACTAATACGTGAAATAAATAGAACACAGATATGTAAATACCGTATCTTTTCTCTGGTATGAGAACCTGTAGATGTAAATGAGTTCTAGAATGTATGATAGATTTTGTAAAATAGGAAATATTCAAAGAGAATATGGTAAGGAAAAGAAAAAATATGACTTGGAAAGAAAAAGAAAGCACATGTATAGAGGGGGTGAGGGGTTGTGGGTGGATAGGGATATGGGTAAAAAGAATTAACTTGTGTCATATACTGGTACAAATTCCCCAATGTTAAGTATGATTGTGAGCTGTATATAAAATGTACCAATAGCCGGCGTGGTGGCTCACACCTGTAATCCCAGCACTCGGGAGGCAGAGGCAGGAGGATTGCTGAGTTCGAGGCTTGCCTGGGCTACATAGCGAGCTCAGAGCCAGCCTGAACTACAAAGCAAGACCCTGTCTCAAAAAAAAAAAAAAAGTGCACCAATAAAAACTTCAATTAAAAAATAAATAAAAATTAAACTTCTAAATCCAAAAAAAAACTGTATTGGAATTTTGGTTGGGATTTGTTAAACCTGTGTATCAGTTATGGAAGTATGTCCATTTTTGCTATCTTGGTTCTGCCTATTTGTGGAATGAACAGGGGCACCTTTCCATTTTCTGACGTCCTTTTCAATTTTTTTTCCAGAGTATTGTAGTTTTCACTATAGAGGTTTTCCTTTCCTTAGTTAGATTATTCCTAAGTACTTAGTTTTTATCATTGCTATTGTGAATGGTATCTCTTCTTGATTTCTTTCTCCTTAGGTTCATAATTAGTGTACAGGAAAGCTATTGATTTTCCCCCAATTCTTTCAATTCAGTGAATGTCATTGGGGGGGTTATTTTTAATTATTTATTTTTGTTAGTACATATTTACCATATATAATGATCTCCATATATAACAATCACATTCATCAGACATAATTTGTACTTGTACATAAAATATCTTAATCCTTCATTTTTTCCATTCCTCTACTCTCCCTTCAACACTTCTTCCCCTTGCCAGTCACAAAAGCTTTTCTTTAATTCTGTTTTAAATCTGTTTTCTCTTTCTTCTTCACCTCTTTCCCTCTCCCTTGTTTCCTTTAACATTTTAACATATTCTTGCTGCTTCATAATATCTAGCCTCCACTTCACTCTGTAATTACTCTGGGTTTTTCAACACATACAAGGGCAATCAATTGATCACTTACAAGGAAGATCAGTTGATCACAACAACTACGTCACCTTGGCTACAGTGGTAAAATCAGTAAAAAGAATAGTACAGAACACAGTCTAGAAAATGACAACATGCGATAACTAAAACTCGGCCAACTTTAACAAGAGGTACAAGATTTACAGTCATATTACAAAATCTAAGACAAATCAGAAAATTGCATGCAGTAAATATCAGTACATAATGGAAACTGTTTTCATTTAGGGCTTGAAACACCTCACTCCAAGCTCTCCTAACATTTAATATTTGTGTTGAGAAATCTTCTGTAATTGTAGTGGGTTTACCATTATAAGTGATTCATTTCTTTTCTCTTATAGCTTTTAAAATTCTGTTCTGGTGTTAGGCATTTAGAATTTTAATTATGATGTGTCAAAGAGATTCGTTTGTTATTATGGCTATTCGGGGTTCTACATGCCTCACTTATTTGTACAGTAAATTTTTTCTTTTAAATTTGAATCTTTATTCATACGTTATATATACACATTGTGATCACACACATATCGAGAATTTGTACCAGCATATGACACAATTTAATTCTCATTTTTTCCTATTACCTCACCCACCCTACAACCCCCCAAGCCTATATACATGTGTATGGTAAATTCTTTTCCCTTATTTGCTGAATTTTCTGTGATTACTTAATTGAATAAATTTTCTATGCCATTTCTGCTGTCTTCTGAATTTTTACTAATTCCAATTATTCTTATTTTAGTCTTCTTTGTGTCTTCTAGGAATGGAGGGATCCAACTCTTATGCTGTATTGTTATTTTTAAGGTATCTCGCATGAATTGGTTACCAAGAATGGCCTTGCCCTTATTTCTAACACTGTCTTCACATTGATGACTTCTGCTGCCCTTAGTTTCAACAGGATTGTTAGACTACTGAATGGCTACTTGGAGTCTTTCAGTGGACTCTAGTATTTTTCTCTGCTGGTCAGTCATGTTTTGCAACTTTTTGTTCAGCTCTGCTGGACTGTTTTTAGTGTTTTCTGTAGACTTGATGATCATTTCATTTGGCTGAATCTGTTAACTTACATCTTCTCTAGGTTTGGCAATTGCCTTATTGAGCTGTTTTGTTATCTCACCTGATACCATTTTCAATAATTTGTTTTTGTGACTTTTGGTTCCTTCCCCTTCAAAGTCCTAGGGAACAGCAATAGGGCTGTTGGGAGATTCTGGAGGCATTTTGTTGGCTTGTCTTCTCATCGTTTTAATTTTTTTGTTTGCTTGTTTTTGAGTATTGAGGCTAACAGGTTGATCATAGTCAAAAGCTTTCCTTCTATTGTATAAACTTCCTTATTTAATGTGCACTTTTAAATGGTGTCATTTGTGCATGGTTAACTGTTGGCTTCTGTCTGGGTCCCTGGATTAAATTATCTCCATTTACTTAGGTACTTTTTAGTTTATTTGATCCAGTATCCAGTTCTCTAGGAATGGGCCACAATACTGTTAATGACTCCAAGACAACCCAGATATTGTTATCATAAGAAAAGCAATTAATAACAATAGCTATCTCATCTTGGCTATGGTAATAAACTCAGCATCAATTATAGTGTCAAATAGAAAGTAACACCAGGGCCGGAGGGTTAGCTCAGTGGTTCCGGCGCCTGCCTCACAAGCGTAAGGACCTGAGTTCGATCCCCGGTTACCACATATAATGCTGGGCGTGATTGCTCACGCCTATAATCCCAGCACTCGGGAGGCAGAGACAGGAGGATTGCTGAGTTCGCGGTGGCTTGCCTGGGCACCATAGTGAGCTCAGGGCCAGCCTGAACTACAAAGCAAGACCCTGTCTCCAAAAAAAAGCAAAAAAAAAAAAAAAAAAAAAAAAAAAAAAAAAAAAAAAAAAAAAAAAAAAAGAAAGTAACACCAAAGACCAATAATGTACTACCCTTAACTATAGAAAAGTGACCTGTAATTTTAGTATGAACATCGAGAGAATCAAATACTGACCTACTATTGACCTACAGTAAGTATCTACTAAATGGAACAACTTTACCTCTAACAATAGAACAGCATGCAAAAAAAAAGCATAAAATTGAGTAGCTATCTAGAGGTTCACAAAGCTTAGAAATTACATTAGCAAGAATAGAAGGTGTGGTGAACTAGAGTATGAAAAACACAATTTGAGAAAATAATCCCACTGAGGATACTAGAAGGAAGAGAGAAAAGAGACACAGGGTCCTATTGAGGAGTAAAAGGAAATGATTGTGTTAGAGAGTGGTTTGAGGAAAGAATAAATAAGAAAAAGAAAGATAAACAACAAAACATAGGAGTCAAAAGGAAGATAAGTAAGGGAACTGAAGTAGAAAGCAGAAAAAGTAGAGTAGAAAGTAAAAGAGCAAAAATATAGAAAAAACAAAGCCCCTACCAAAATACTCCAGTGAAGAAAAGATAAAAACAAAAAAACAAAGAATTTAAAAAGATTGAGTCAAAGAAAAATTTCTGTATTTTTGAACGAGTGGTTTCCTTCCAAACCTACAGCCTTGGAATCCAGCAACCAAGATTTTTTTCCACCTACATTTAGGGTCCACAGGTTTTTGACATAGTCTCCCTAGAGCACAGGTCCCTCTGTCCATTCATCCCAACCTCAGTTTCTATCTGAGGAAAGATGTGTCCTTGGTCTTGTGGATGGGAAAAGCAATCCACTCTGCTGGATAAGGACCAAGGGCCAGGGATTAAAGTGGACTGTTGGACTTAATATCAACAGTTATGGGATATGGTTACTGCCTTCCCCTGCATGTGTTATCCTCATCCAGAATCAAGTAGGTTGATTAGTCCTTGCCTCTGCTGCCCTACAGCAAGGAGAAGCAAAATATAGAGCCAGCTTGGAGGTGGTGGATAGCCTCATACTTTTCAGGGGGTATGCCATACATCTGGGTTGTGCCTGGTTTCTCATAGGGAGGGTCTGCGAATACCATAAACTTGATAATTGAAAAAAAGACAAATTCCTCAGAACCACAAGTCACTATCTTTACAAAGCTGAAGTAAACCATCTGAACAATCAAACATCAAAACATTCCATTTGTATCCTAAAAACTTTAAAAACAAGACAAAAACTTTCAAGCTCAAATGGACTCACTAACAAATTCTACTAAACATTTAAAACAAGAGTTAACATAAACTTTACAAAAGCTGTTCCATAAAAATAAAAATAATACTTCCCAATTTATTCTTACTGGGCCAGCATAAATGTGATGCCAAAAACCAAAGACAATACAGCAAAGAAAAACAATACTAATGATTAATATGGCTTATGTCTTTAGATTAAAAAATGACAACCAGTAGATGTAAATGAGTTCTAGAATGTATGATAGATTTTGTAAAATATGAAATACTGAAAGGGAATGTGATGGAGGAATGTAATGGGTGGAACAAATAAATATGATCTGGAAAGAAAAAGAAAGAGCATGTATATAAGGGGTGGGGGTTTGTGGGTGGGTAGGGATATGGGTAAAACTGAGAATCAACTTCTGTCATATACTGGTACAAATTTCCCAATGTTGTATGTGATTGTGAGCTGTCTATAAAAAGTACCAATAAAGAATTACATTTTAAAAAAATGCTCATCAAAACATTAGGAAATTGAAGCTAACCCAACAATACATAATTTAAAAGTCTATACTTGATCAAGTGGAGTTCATTTCAGATATGAAAGGATGGTACACATTCAATAATCAATTGGTATAATCTATCATAATCAAGCCAAAGAAGAAAAATTGTATGATCATATCAATTAATGCAGAAAAAGTATTTGAAAAAGTCCAACTGTCACTGATGGGGACAAAAACTCAGCCAGTTGGAATAGAAAGGAAATACTTCATAATTAAATAGTATTAACAAAAGTCCAACAGCTAATAATCATGCTCAGTGATGAAAGATTGAATATCTTCTGAAGATATGAATAAAGCAATAAGAAAAAGAAACAAAAAGCACAAGCATAAGTTAGAAGGAAGAAAAACTATTTGCATAGGCTATTTCTAGACAGAAAATTCCAACTACAGAAATACACCTAGAATCAGTGTAATTGAATTTATTAAGATCATAGGATAAAAGATGAACACACAAATATTCAGTTGCTTCAAAAATATACTACAATGAATATGCAACCCTCTAGAGTAGGAAACAACAACTTGCCCCTTCAAAACACCAAGTCAGGTATGGTGAAGCACGTCTTGTCACTCTAGAAGGTGAGGCAAGAAAGCTATAAGTTTGAGTGCTTCCTGGGCAATTTAGCAACTTTAGGAGACCTGTCTTACAGTAAAAGAAATAAATAAAAATAGCTGGAGATGTAGGTCAGTGTGAAAGTCCTGAGTTCATTCTCCCGTACTGTGAAACACAAATACAACCCCCGACCCCCACACACACTACCAGTCAGGTTAAGAAAATGACAGAAGCCCAGGAGTGGTGAAACATGCCTATAATCCTAGCTACTAGGAGGCTGAAACAAGAGGATCACAAGTTCAAGGCCAGTCTTAGATACTTAACAAGGTGCTATTTGAAAATAAAAAAGATTTTTCTTCCAGCCAGATAGGCACATTATATTTATGACTTCTGGAACATTCCTTCAGGTTCTGTATGTTCTATACCGCTTAAAAAATTATACTAAGCTCTTTATATTGCTTATAATATACTTCCTCATAAGAAATTCTCTCCATTGTGAGTTCTCTAATGTTTGTAAAGCTAAGCAGAAGAAAAAACAATTTTCTCATATTGGTTACATCTGTACAGTCAGTCCCTTTCTACTTTGAATTCTTTCACATATTTGAAGGGAAGTAGAATAAGTAAATGTTCTCCTGCATTGTTTACATTAGTAGTTTCACTCCAGTGTGTCTTCTTTCATGGCTCTGAAAGTCTTCATAAATGAGAACTTTACTATTTTCTTAGGTTTATGGAGATTATCACCATATTCCCGATCCTCATATGGTTTTGCACAGTGTGAGCTGTGAGGGGTACATTAGATATGAATACCCAAAGAAGGCTTTGCCACATACATGGATTTTAAACAGTATTAGTCTTGAAGGAGTTTCTTATTCCCAACATGCTTTGCCATCCAGGTAAAGATATCTCCACATTGACTGCTTTGTGTTCCCAGAATTTTGCTACTATTTGATCTTATGCAGCCCAGGATGGCCCATGGCAACCCTCCTGCCTCAGCCTGCCAAGTACAGGAATTACAAGCATGTGCCACCTTGCCCAGCATTCCCAGTAATTACGTACTCTTTACTGTTGGACCCTTCATGCTTTTGTTCTCTGGGTGCAGTTAGATGAAAAACCAGGAGACACACCAGATGTAACCATGAAATATTTACTCAGCTGCATGGGAACTCCATAAATGTTTATACAGTTCTTCACAGTAATCTCAGTGGAAAACTTCCAAGTACATAGGAGGAACAGAAGCAACTCCAAAACCTGCTAGATAATCTGATATACAAGATCATGTTCTCTAAAATCAAAGAATGAATTCTAGGAACAATGGAGGTTAAGAGCAGGAAAAATTTATTGGGAGAAATAAGGCTTCTGTCAAAGTGAGACAGAAGGGAGACTGGCAAGTGGGTTGTCACTGAAAATAAAACTAATTTAAAAAGGGGTTGATATGTACATCAGAAGAAGAGTGCTCCTTGGTTGGATTCCCAGCACCGTAAAAAAACACAGTATCACTTAGAGATGCTTTGAAGAAAATTATCTAAAATGCACTTAACAAAACTTGTACAGGATATGCATGCTGAAAAATTTAAAATACTGTTTAAAGAAATGAAAGAAAGCCTAAATAGATAGAGATGCTCTGTTCATGGATTGGCAGATTGCATAGTAATGATATCAGTTCTCTATAAATTGATCCACAGGCTTACTTTAATGCTTATACAAAGATCAGTAGAAAAAGGCAAGTTTCTCCTAAAAGTTATATGGAAAGGCACAGGTCCAAGAATAGCTACAACGATCTTGGAAAACAACACTGAAAAATAACAAGGCAGTGAGAGTAATCACTCTAGCATATATTAACACTATATAGCTATTATAATCAAATTTCTATGGTACTGGTGCTGGGACAGGTGCAACACTATTAATGTAACACTACAGGGAACTCAGAAATAGGTCCACATAAATATGTCTGATTTTTAACCAAGGTTCAAAACCAATTTAATGGAGACAGTTTGAAGCCTTTTAAAAAATGGGAGCTGGGGTCGAGGATTTATCTCAGTGGTTCTGGTGTCTGCCTTGCAAGTGCAAGGTCCCTAGTTTGATCCCAGGTAACCACATACCACAATGCAGGGCATGGTGGCTCATGCCTGTGATCCCAACACTTGGGAGGCAGATGCAGGAGGATTGCTGTGAGTTTGAGGTTTGCCTGGGCTACATAGTGAGCTCAGGGCCAGCCTGAACTACAAAGCGAGACACTATTTCAAAATAAAGAAAAAGGAGCTGAAGCAAATTAATATCCATAGGCAAAAACAAGTAACCTTGACCTCATAGAAAATCTAAATTAAAATGGATCACTGATTATAATATAAAATTTAATAATAAGCATGAAAAAAATTTTTTTGAGACAGGGTCTTGCTTTGTAGTTCAGGCTGGCCCTCAGCTCACTATGTAGCCCAGGCAAGCCTGGAACTCAGCAATCCTCCTGCCTCTGCCTCCCGAGTGCTGGGATGACAGGCGTGAGCCACCAAGCCCGGCACTGTGGTATGTGGTATTGATTGTTGGTGGGCGTGAGCATTCTATGTGGTCACCAGGATCAAACTCAGGACCTTGCGCTTGTGAGGCAGGCGCCAGAACCACTGAGCTAAATCTCCAGCCCAGCATGAAAATTTTAGACAAAAATGCAAAAATATCTTTGAGACCTGTGGCTAAACAGAGTTCCTAGACTTGACACCAACAGCATCATCCACTAAACAAAAATATCAATCATTTGAACCTCACTAAAATTATAAATGTCAGACCTATGAAAACCTATGCAAATATAACAAGAATACAAGCTAGGGGAGTATTTATAAACTATATAGCTAAAGAAGGAATTGTGTCTAGATTATCTAAAAAACTAAAAGTTCAGTATTAACAACAATACAATTGGAAAATGGACAAAGACAGAGCCTTTTAACTAACGAGCATAAACAGAAATGACAAATATATATGTATGTATATATACAAATATATGTATATACATGTCCATGTATGCACACATAAATATATGGGTAATGGGTTTCTGAATGTATCAACATGGTCTACCAAGAAAGTGGCCCAATAAAGAATTCAATTAAAAAAATAAAGTTGTTATAAACAACAAAAACAAAAAAATAAAGTTGTTATAAACAAAAAAAAATAAAATGTCAAGGAGATGCTATAGGAGCCACTAAAGCTTCTAAATCAAAGTTGTTATATCTTTGGACTTTAAAGTTGTTCCTATGTAGCTTGTTTTATGTTTGTTTAATCAAATAAACAAGAGGATTTTCCATGATAAAAATTAAATTAAAAATGGTCAGAGTGCCATATGTTGTCAAGAATGTGAAGAAATAGAATCATTCATACATTGCTGGTGGAATTGTAGAATAGTACAGCCACTCTAGAAAATTTTGGCAGTTTCACTGAAAAAAAATAAAATAAATGCAATTATCATACAGCACAACAACTGCACTACTGGGCATTTGTCCCAGAAAACATGAAAACTTACATCCACACAAAAACTTTTTCATGAATGCTCACTGAAGCTTTATTTCATATTTGCCAAAAGCTAGAATCAGCCCTAATGTCCTTCAACAGGTGGCTGGATAAACAAAATATGGCTCATCTATATCACAAAATGGTATCCAGTAATACAAAGGAACAAACTACCAATATGTAAAATGCTTGGATATATCTCAAGGGGAGTATAATTGAGTAAAAATCATTAATGCCAAAGGTTTGCATACAGTTTATTTACATTTATATGACATTTTAGATATGACAAAATATTGCAAACAAGAGATTAGTGGTTGCCAGGGATTAGAAATGGGATGAAGAAAAGATGCACATGACAGCAGTGAGAATGTATGATACAACACAAAAGATCTTTGGAATTATTCTAATCTTTACTGGGCTGGAGATGTATATACCAATACAGGTGACAGACTTGTACAGATCTAAACATACACATGGACATACACATGGGCACAAGTAAATCTACCTAAGTCTGAGCAGGACCAGTAGATTGTAGCAATGTCATTGTTACATTGCTGGTTACATTATACTACAGTTTTCAAAAACAATAGTAGTGGGAAAATCTGGGTAAATATACAAGGAGTCTGTATATTATTATTTTTTGAAAAGCATAGATGGATTTTATTCTTATATCTAAACTTTAATTTGTGGTAAAATATAAGAAATACATGAAAATGCCTGTTTCTGCTCCCATGTAATGTAATTCTCCACTGTGTATACCCTGATAAAGCTAATGAAAAAGGTCTATATCATCACATCATCTTCAATTATCTCAATAACTTTAGGTAAAAATTGTAGCTATGATTATTTTTTAAATGGAAGAGGTGAACACCAGGAGACAGGATGGGCTTGTTAAGAGAAAAAGTTCCTCCCTTCAGCCTTTCTGACATAATAGTTATCATGCTATAATTGTTTTTATATCCTTATTCTATTTGACAGCGTTTTTCAATATCCTTATAGAAAGAGTAAAAAATTAATGTGCCACACTAGAGCTAAGTCAACTGGAAACATCTCAAGGGCCATATCTGAATACTTGTTCACAGAGTAAATTTCAATCAGTGGTCCCTACCAAAGGACTCCATTCCCTTCAAGATTCATCAATGGCTTGAGTAGCAAATGCAAAGCATATTGATCGGATGTGCAGATGGTATGAAGCAGAGAGGGGCAGCTTCTGTGACAAAATACTTGAACAAATCATCTTAAAAGAAAGAGACATATTGCTTGGCTTGTGGTTTCAGTTTTAGTGTGCTCCTTTGGGCCTGTGGCAAAGCAGTCAGAGTGGGAACCTGGCAGTGGAGGAGCTGCTCACCTCATGGCAACCAAGGACAAGGAAGAGGGAAGGGGAAGAAAAGGGTGAGGGAGGAAAGGAGGGGTCAGGCACCAATATTCCCTTAAAGGGCACATGTTCCATGACTTCTCACTAGGTTCTTCCTACTAGGTTCCACCCTTTGAAATTCCCACCATTGCTGAATGATGAGTGGCCTGGGACAGGCCTTTAAGTTGTAAGTCTTAAAGTGACATTTAGGATCCAAATCGCAGCTGGCAATGGTGCACACACTTGTAATCTCAGCACTAAAAAGGGTGAGGCAGGAGATCTTAGTGAATTCAAATCCAGTCTGGTCTATATACTTAGCACATTCAAGTCCAGCCTAATCTATATAGTGAGACATTGTTTTCAAACAAAACACAACAGCAGAAAAAACAAAGATCCAAATCATAACATCAATATTTCAGTGGTCAGAATAAAAAATTAACAGACCATGTATATAACACAATGCAATCTACTGTGAACAAATGAAAAGTCCTTCACGAAGGTCCAAAACTGCAATTGAATAGGTCGGCAACATGTGTGCAAGAATTCTGAGTTGACAGAAGGACCAAGGAACCATGATCTCCAAACTCAGTTCCTATCACTGTTTCTGTGACATTGGTCATTCGCCACTCCTCAAACACCCAAAACACTTTCTCTAGGCTCCGCATCTTTGTACATGCAGTCCTCTTCACTTAGTTTATTTTCTTAACTGCATTACTGTCTCCTTTAGTTTCTGTAGGTCTTTTATCAGAAAGCTTTTTCTTGACCACATAAATAAGATTGCAACATCATACTATAGGGAAAGATAGACAGGCAGGAAAAAAATAGGATGTTTGCCTCAGGAAGCTTTTTGGCTAATCCAGACTAGAAAGAGTTTGAGCTTCAAAATAGAAAGCAATTAACAAGACAGGAACAAAGCTGATTAACTAGGCAGGCTCCCAAACCGAGTCAGCCTAGCCATCTCTTCCCACCTTACAAAGGAAACAAGGGCGGCCACTTGTCTAGGTCTAACACCGCTCTTAATTCTCTCACCTATGCTTCCTTCTACAGAATTACCAACTCAAACTGGTATGTAAAGTACTCTTCACAAACCCTTAAGTTCTTCTGATGGCATAAGGGAAACCAAATGAAGTTTACATAGGAGTCTGTAGGTAGAGGATGGTACCTTAGGGGTGCGACCCTAAGGCCCACAATAGCCAATGAGATTACTACAAATTCTAAATAGGGGAAGGACTTTAATACCCAAAATAAGGTCCTCCGTCTCTCTGCAGCCCCTTTACCATTCATCGAAATATCTCCTTTTCCAACAGTGTCCAAAAAAATGCCTTCCTTTCCTCAAGCTTTATATCTCTAATTTTTTATCGATATGAGGTTTATGAATCCTGGAGAGCTGCTGCCCCCACAGCGGGGCAACAGTGCTTCTCCCTTTGTCCCAAGCAGCGAGCAGTGCTGGTTCCCCACAATACCCTAACGCTCTATATCCATGTCCTTGTTTTCATTTTCTTCCGTATTTACGTCCACCTGATAAATGTTAGATATTCTGTTCTTAAAACTGCTGCTGCCCCCTGTCATTTTACCATTTCAGAATGGTCACAGGGAATATAAATATTGCTTTCTTCCTAACAAGAGGTGAATGCAAGCTTTTTGGACTTGAAATATACACAAATTAAAGGGATCTCTATAAGGAAAAAACATACAAATCACAAACACAAATTTAGTTATACAACCTTGCAAGGGTTCCAGAAAGTGATGGGCACTGGAAAATAAATTACATTAGCTTTATAATAAACCCACCTCAAAGCACTGTTATAGTCATTGTTCCTGCCAAAGAACCTCATAATGGTATTTACTAAAAAAATGAGCAACAACTGACTAATATAAAACATGGCAAATACCACCTAAAAATGAGATTACTGCCAATGTATAGACCACACCTAGAATATTCTCCTCATTTTATAGAAGAAAATAGAAAAGTACCCTTTCAAATCCCAAAACCCTTGGTTACACTTCCCTTTACTGCAACCTAATTACCCTTATTTTGTACTGCTCCGTTCCTTATTTTTAAAAGCTCTCACAGAGCTTTTAAATTCCATGAAACCAGAGTCTGTATCTATCATTGTTGTATTATTAAACACTGGTAGTGTCTGATACAAAAAAATCAGAACATATTTGTTTGATGAATGATAAATGAGACAACATCCAAACAAAGAGTAGCCTAGATAGTATAGAGACTTAATACAATGTTTTTGACATTCAAATACTTTTCATATAGAAGACACACTCAAAATAAGATGTGCTCCGTGCCCTCTAGGGACTCACGATTCAGAGGCTATGTAAAACTACAGCTACAAAATTTTGACCACAATACAAGGTGGAAAGTGTAGCAAAGTACCTAGGTGAAGAATGTTTAGCCCAAGGTTTAGACTGGAGGCAACTTAGGGGGACAAGGTCCTTTGTTTACCACCTGAATAGCTGCCTTGTGAAGGAGAATGTATAACGACATTATTAAATTAGGAAGAGTTTTATACCAACCAGATCAGCCTACGAATGACATGAGCTATCTCCAGTGAGGCCAAGTTCTCCATTATTGACACATTTCAAGACTAGGATGATGACAACTTGGTAGAGGTACTGCAGAGATGACTCACTCACAAAAAGGATGAGGACTTGAGTTCAGTGACCTTTACATCTGTCCTAACCTAGAGATTCTGTGGTATGTTCTCTGCTTTGGGGGGCATTAATCATTTCAAATATGAATCTGGTGCTAAATATTTGTGTTCAGCTTTATCTTCAGCATCAACAATAGAATTATGCCTCTCCACGTAGTGCATATTAGACTTTAATCTCATACCCCAGATTCCATGTTGCATGGTAACTTGGAATATTGCTATTACAATATGCACAAAACAGATGAATTATATATCTGCATTCACAATAGAGCTAATGAAAGCTTTTCAGTTTTTTTGAAAGTGACTAGAAAGAGGTTCTTCTTTTCCTCCACTGAAATCAAACATATTAGACCCAGGTCTCATGTTCACAGAAGTTTAGAAACCTATGCACCAGTCCCTCCCTTGTCCTCACCTTGATTATGGAACAGTGTAATTGAGGCTAGTTTATTTCTTGAGAACTGGTTATTGTTTTCCTAAAATAGGATTAATATATTTGTTTCACCTGCTCACTTAGACTCCTGATTACTTTCTTGTTTCATTGATTGTTTTTTCCTATCCAAACCTCAAAGGCTATACTCCACACATAAACTGAAACGTTGCACCATTTGATTGTGCCTGAGTGCTTGCTTCAGTATAGTAAAAAATAGGTTGTGTGTGGGTGATGAAAATAGGAGGAAGACAAAAGATGAATATATTTCTCACATCCTGTGGCGTAAGGATATTAACTAAGGTCAACATCTTCCCAACCAAAGGGATTAGAAAGAAGTGGATGAAGGGGGAGGAAGTCAAAGGTGACAAGGTTGACAATAACTTCTTCACTTCTCTGTTTAAGCATCCTGACTAAACAAGTTAGTTTTTGTACACATACCAAAATCAATCAGATCTCCAAAGAATGGTTAAGGCAGGTTAAAGGGTGGAGCAAATGATATATTAAAATGGAAAAAAATGCTATGCATACATTGTGATATTTCACAACCTGCTTCTTCCCAAACTTCATTCCCTTCCATGTTACTCAGTTCCCAGACATAGTACCTCTGATTATTCCCTCTCAACCACTGATGTTTAGAGCTTTCAGTGGTAACAAACAGCTGGATGAGGCATGTGTACTGCAGGTTTGCCACCATTGCTCCTACCCATCATGCCATTTAACTTCACCCTTATAAATAAAATGAAAGTACTATGAGCAATAACTATATTTATTGAATGCTTATATCATTATACATTCTCTCAACTGATATTTATAACAACACTGTAGGAGGTAGTAAAACTCAGTTTCCAGAAGGGAAAACTGAATCTAAACAAAACTAAGTAAATTGGTGAAATTCAAACAGCTTGTAAGTAGCAAATTTAGGGCATTTGATTCCAACCCACATGTGCTCAACCACTATACCTTCTCTGCAAACTCTCCATACTCAGAGCACTGGAAAATATCACTAATTATTTATTAGAGATTTTTAAGATGTCTTGTGACTTGAATGTTCCCTTATACTGATGGACTTTTCATTACCCCGACTCTGCTGCCCTATCTCTTCTAATTTTGCTCTTCTTCAACACTGTTACAATCCCTAACCAAGCTGTTTTCCACTTATCTTTAAGCCATGCCACTCACCCCTCTCCCTCAGACTCTTAAAATAGTCAGTGATGTTTTTAAATTAAAGTTTAAACCACTAACATAATTTTTTATTTCCTAACTCAGCTCTTCTCCTATGTCATGTATACTTACTTTATTATTTTCTTTATTCTACTCATTTCTTGTTGTAGTTACTCCACAAGCTTAAATAAACTCCAACCATTTTGTAGGGAATCACTTCTGATTAACTCAAAGCCCGAGGTACCTGAGGACCCTTAAGTTCCAGACCACACTGTCTACCACACATGCGCAATGGAACATACTTACATAAGCATGACTACTGCGCATGTGGTACATTGTTATGTAAGGGTATAATGACTTTAGGCTTTGGAGGAGCCTGTATAAGGGCTGAGGAATAAAGACATTTACTATCAGTCTTGTTGCTGATGTGGGCTCCAGGTGTTTTCTTTATCCTGGGAACCTCACCCGTGAACATACCTTGTCAGTTCCCCAACCCTGATACACTATTTCAGAAAAAGATAAAGATAGAATCATGACTTAAAGGGTACAGGGCTGGGAATATAGCTTGGTAGGAAGGTATTTGCTAGCATGCCTAAAGTCTTTGGCTCATTCCCCAGTACTGCCCAAAAAATTAAAGTCAGTAAAATTATTACAAAAAAATTAGAATTAGAGGTCCCATTTGACCCTGCTATTCCCCTGCTAAGGATATACATGAAAGAATTAAAAGATTCATATCACAGCAACATATGTGAACACATTTTTTTGTTTGTTTCTTTGTTTTTAGACAGCATCTTGCTTTGTAGTTCAGGCTGGCCCTGAGCTCACTATGTAGCCCAGACAAGCCTCGAACTCAGGAATCCTCCTGCCTTCACCTCCCAAGTGCTGGGTTTATAGACATAAGCCATCATGCCCAGCACTGTGGTATGTGGTACCGATTGCTGGTGGGTATGAGTCACCACACCCAGAATTGTTGTATGTAGTTACCTGGGAATGAACCAGAGTGCTTGTGCTTGTTAGGCAGATGCCAGAACCACTGAGCTAAATTGCTGGCCCTGCACCCATGTTCATAGCAACTCAGTTTGTGATAGCTAAATATTGGAAATAACCCAAATGCCTATCAACTCTAGGCTGGATAAATATGTGATTTAAAAAATAATGGAGTATTATTCTGGCATAAAGAATGATGAATTTGAGTCATTCATACTCAAATGGACATACCTTAAGGACATAGTCATAAGTGAAATAAGTAGGTCACAGATGTGTAAATATCATATCATTTCTCTGGCATGAAAAACTGAAAATGTAAGTAAGTCCTAGAATATATGATAGTCACTCTAGAAAATATTCTGAGAGAAATGGGGTAAATAATGAAGGAAAAGAAAAAACTGTGGTTAAAAAAAGGAGAAACAAACTCATGTATATAGAGGGGGGGGAATTGTAGGGTGGGTAGGAGAATGGGAAAAAATGAGAATTAAGTCGTGTTGTGTACTAGTACAAATTATCAATGTTGAGTGTGATCATGATGTATATAAAAAATGTACCTATGTCACAATTTTAAATTTTTTAAAAAAGTTAAGTGTACTAAACACTGAACAAGGAACTATATCAAAAAGATGAAAAATCGGCTAGCCCCTGACCTCAAAGAACAATCTAGTAGGGGACATAAAGCATAAATGTGGCTGCTATTTATACAAATCAGCAAAGCACAAGAAGAACTGAAAGACAATATTTTCAATATGAGAAAACTGATAAGCTAGGAACCACTTTAAGTATTCATGTTTCCTTATTTTATATATATGAAACTGAGGTACAAAAATAGGGAAGTGAGATTTTTCAAAAGCAAAACATATAAATTATTGGTAAAGGACAAGCCTTCTATACATTATAATAAGTAGGCATCAATACTAGATAATCTAGTATCACCTGAAGTATAAAAAGCAAAGTTTAATATTTATTGCATCCCTCCTACATTCTTCAAGATTTCTCCTTTAAAACTCTAGAATCGTGCAAGAAAAGGTATTGATGTCTAAATTGCAATAAAAATGGATTCCTTCTTCATTCTGCAATTTCATTTTCCTTTAATAATATGGTTCAAGTCATAGTATAAGCTTCTCCCCATAATGTCTTTTCCATCCCACAGAGTAGAAAAAGAGGAAATACCACACCCTTGGTTTCCAAGTTGGGATATGTTTTTTAAAGTCATGGTTATTATTAGTTTTGTTGGGAAATAAAACCTTTCATCACCTTCAGATAAAGAAGCTTCATGTATGGCTTTAGATGATTAACTTTCTATGTCTATTCACAGTCAATGATCTATAAACTAGTCTAATGAAGATCTGAACAGCTAATGTAGAAAATATTGAGATTTGTAAATTAACCAATCAAATAAAGGTACATAAGAATAAAATATCTAATTTTACAATTACAAAGGCCGTTTAATTTTTCCATCAAATGAGTCTCTAAGCAAATAGGTTATTGATATCAACATGCTAACATTCAGAAACAAGTTTTGAAGAAGAAAATTCTTGAATCAATGTGAATCTATTCTATTCTATTCCTGTTGTGTTCTGGTGTGTTCTACTCTTCTATTCTATTCTATTCTATTCTATTCTATTCTATTCTATTCTATTCTTTCTATTCTATTCTCTCTACAATTTCAGATATGGCTCTTGTTTCAAAAAAGTTTCCTATTATCTGACCATAAGGTAATGAAATAGCACCTGAAAATTAAAATGTGTAACAACTTCATTCTGTACTAACAGAAGTGTAATAATTGAGTCAAAGCCTGGACAGAACAAATAATTTGTAGTTGAGCAGTTCAGTTCCATGTGACACATTTTAAAGAAGGAAACAATCAAGACTAGGTTCTAAGCAGGATTACAAGAATGATGGGAAGCCTGGAAATCACTTACACAAGATAAAGAAAAGGCCTGGGGATGTTTGGCATAGAAGTAAAATTAACAGAAACCAAAAGAACAATCTTAAAAGCATGGATTTGACTATATAAAACTGTCAGGCCCCAAAGAAAAATTTTCAGGAAGTCCTGTATAGTCTTGCTCACCTGTCCCCATTAGACTGAAATTTCTAATCTGTAAAATAAAGGAAATGAATTTGACAATTTCTAAGTCTCTTATTTTAAAAATACATGAATCAGTTGTGACTACAAATAATTAGATTTTGGCTCAACCTCTTTCTTACAAGTAAGTAAAACTTTCAAATAAAGGGCAGAGCTGAACCAAGAAAACAGTACCACCCATGAAGAAAACTAGACAGAATATAAAGTAACCTTTCAGGACTACTGTAGAAAAGATATACTAGCAATGCATAAATCAGTCAGTATATAACATATTGAGGAATGCATTCTGGAACAAGACTTGTTCCATAAAACCTAGACCTACCAATTCTCAGCTATGTAAACCTAGGTAGGTGAGCATTTCCACATCTTTTGCCTCATTTACAAAAATACAGATAATTGGACATATTTCTATGGGATGTGATGAGGATTAAATGAAATGATGCAGGTCAACTTTTCTCAATTTACCTATCATGCAATGAAGTCTCAATAAATATTTGCTATCATCATTAGTGAATGAGAGTAAATGACCTTCAAAATATCTTTCAGTTCTAAGCACTTCTGGGTCTATAAACCTACCTTGATAACATCATCAAAGCAAAAGAAAGTCTCCTGCTTGTTACATTTGGAGAGTTCTTCATCTACTGAGATCTATTTCATGCCATGAGAATACTATGCCAGTCAACGAGGTCTTCAGAGATACCCCTTTCTGCCCACATAAACTGTAAACTAGAATTTGAAAAGAGTTTTAAAAAATTTGCAGACCAGCTAGGCATGGTGGTGCATGCCTATAATCCCAGCACTTGGCAGGTAGAGGCAGGAGCATCACTGTGAGTTCAAGGCTAGCCTGGGCCACATACTGAGTTCAGAGCCAGCCTGAACCACACAGTGAGACCCTCTCTCCAAAAGCAAAACAAAACAACAAAATTGCAGACTTTCTTCATTACCTTTATTATCCTAGTAGATTATCAATGGTCTTAAAAGTTCACTAAAAGGCCACAATTTCTCTAAAAATGTTGAACTTATCTGGTATATGATGCTAGCCTTCAAGAAGAGAGAATTATCTTTAAGGATATTTAATAGAAAAGCTATGATAAAGCAAAAAATGCAGACTGAAGAAAGAAGGGACATTGCTATTAATCATACAGGTGTAACTAGAATTATGAGGAAACACTTTGGACAACTGTGTGCACAAGCTGAATAACAGATAAAACAGAAAGGCCATTAAAAGGACAAAAAGTAATAAAACTGATTCAATACAAAATATTGCTGGGGATTTAGCTCAAATGGTACTATGCCTACCTTGGAAGCACAAGGGCCTGACTTCGACCACTGGTGCTGAAAAAAAAAAAAAAAAAAAGAAAGAAAGAAAAGAAAATAGAAATTATTGATGGGCCTAAGATAAATAAAAAGATTGAACTAGCAATCAAAAGTTACTCACAAGAAAAAGCTTAGGCACAGCTGACTTCACTGAGAATTCAACTAAAAATTAAAACAACTAATAAAACCTACCCTAGCCAGGCATGGTGGCTCACACTTATAATCCTAGCACTCAGCAGGCAGAGGCAGAAGAATTGCTGAGTTTGAGGCTTGCCTGGGCTACATAGTGAGCACAGGGCCAGCCTGAACTACAAAGTGAGACCCTGTCTCAAAAAAAAAAAAAAATATATATATATATAATATATATATCAGAAAATATTTCTCAACATTTTCTGTGAGGTATTACTTGGATATCAGAACCAGACAAAAATATCACAGGAAAACTATAGATCAATATTTTAATATATTCAAAAAATCCATAACAAAATACTTTAAAACTGAATTTAGCAAGATACCAAAACAATTGTACACTATGACCAAGTAGAATTTATCCCACACTAGCAATGTTGGTCAAATATAAGAAAATCAATTAAGGCAATATACCCTATGATTAAAGAGAAAAATCAACAAAGATCTCAATAGACACATTAAATAGGTTCAATATCCTCCCTCACGATGAAAAATATTTCATCTGGAACCAAAAGAAAAAAATTTCGGGCCAGAGATTTAGCTCAGTGGTTCTGGTGCCTGCCTCACAAGCGCAAGGTCCTGAGTTCGATCCCTGGTAACCACATACAATGCCGGGCGTGGAGACTCACGCCCACCAGCCATCAATACCACATACCACAGTGCTGGGCATGGTGGCTCATGCCTGTAATCCCAGCATTCAGGAGGCAGAGGCAGGAGGACTGCTGAGTTTGAGGCTTGCCTGGGCTACATAGTGAGCTCAGAGCCAGCCTGAACTACAAAGCGAGACCCTGTCTCAAAAAAAAAAAAAATCATTGGGGCATGGGGGTGCACATGTATAATCACAGCACTCTGGGAGGCTGAAGCAAGAGGACTGAAATTTAGAAACTTAATGAGACACGGACTCAAAAAATTTAAGAAGGCTGGGAATGTAGCCTAGGACAAAAGTTCTGGATTTAATAACCAGTACCACAAAATGAGCAAGTAGGTAAATAAATAAATAAATAAATAAAATATTTAATCATAAGTTTGACCAAAATATGAAATTTGCATTGAAAACTACAAAACACTTTTAAAAGAAAGCAAAGATTAAAAAATGAAAATATTCCACATTCATACAGTAGAATACAATATTGTTAAGATGGTAATACTCCCTAAATTGATCTATCAAAATCTCAGGCAGAATCTTCATGGAAACTGACAAAGTAACCTTAAGAATAACAGGGCAATTCAAGAGGCACAGAGCAGCTAAAATAATCTTTGAAAACAAAAATTGGATCATTCACACTTCTTGAGTTAAAAACTGACTGTAAAGCTACAAAGTAATCAAGAGAGTGTGGTACTAGTGTAAGGACACACAGTGATCAACAGTACTGGCATACTAATACACAGATCAATGCAGTAGTCTTGAAAGTGCAGAAATAAGCTTTTAAACATTTACAATCAATTTAAATTTTTTACAATTGTCTTTGTGCCAAGACAGTTCAATAAAAGAAAAATAGTTTTCAAACAAATGATACTATGACAACTGAATATGCACATGAAAAGAATGAAGCTAGACTCCTTCCTCATTCCACACAGGAAAAGTGAAATAAAAATGAATAACAGACCTACTTATAAAACCCAGAGGAGATCCAAAATACAGTGGGTTCTTGATCGGTTCCTGAGGGCTGGTAATAACTCAAGTTGATTGTAAATCAATCCAGCTGAGATCTAGATGGTTACCTGGGTATACTCTATGGGTATCAAGAGGCAGATGTATCTTCCATTAAACTAGTTAACACAAACTGTTCATGTCAGGCTGGTCATCACTTGAGGGTACACTGTGTGTAAAATTCTTACAACTCAATAAAAATGATAAATAACTGAAAACCAGAGGACAGACCTGAATAGAAATTTCCTCAGGAAAGATATATGGATAGACAGTAATCACATCTAAAAAAGTTAAGCATCAATAGTTTTAGGGAAATACAAATCAAAACCACAATTGAAATATCACTTCAAATTCACTAGGACAGACAGAATCATAGAAATAAAGAATAACTGAAACATCTGCATGTTGCTTATGGGAAGTAGATTATGATACAGTCACTTTGGAAAATACTCTGGTAGCTTAACAAAAATTTAAACTTAGCGTTTCCCATATAACCCAACAATTCCACTAAGTATTCACTGAAAAGAACTGAAAAACGAATGTTCACAGAGAAACATGTACACATATGTATACAGCAGAATTAGGCATAATAGCCAAAAAGTGGAATCAACTCCATCCTTCCACTGTTGGATAAAGAAAATGCAGGGCCGGAGGGTTAGCTCAGTGGTTCCGGTGCCTGCCTCACAAGTGCAAGGTCCTGAGTTCAATCCCCAGTAACCACATACAATGCTGGGCTTGGTGACTCACGCCCACCAGCAACCAATACCACATACCACAGTGCCAGGCGTGGTGGCTCACGCCTGTCATCCCAGCACTCGGGAGGCAGAGGCAGGAAGATTGCTGAGTTCGAGGCTTGCCTGGGCTACATAGTGAGCTCAGAGCCAGCCTGAACTACAAAGCAAGACCCTGTCTCAAAAAAAAAAAAAAAGTGGTATATCCATATTTTAGAATAGCATTCAACCATAAGAAGAATAAAATACATATTCATGCTACCATATGGAAGAAATTTGAAATATTATGCTAAGTGAAAAGGCCAATCATATTAAATGATTCCATTTAAATGAAGTCTACAGAGATAAATAGTAGAGCATTTGTTCTGGAACTAGGAGGGGGTGAATTCAAAAGAAATGGGGAATGACTGCCTATGGATGGAGGGCTTCTTTTTGTTGCTCTGAGATTATGGTGATGGTTGTGCAACTATGAATATGCTAAAAACTGAATTACACACTCAGTTGGGTGAAGTTTGTGAAGTATGGTGTGTAACTATCTTAACATAAATGCTATTTCTTTTTTTCTACTTTTTTTTTTTTTTTGAGACAGGGTCTAGCTTCGTAGTTCAGGCTGGCCCTGAGCTCACTATGTAGCCCAGGCAACCCTTGAACTCAGCAATCCTCCTGCCTCTGCCTCCCGAGTGCTGGGATTACAGGCATGAGCCACCATGCCCAGCATAAACGCTATTTCTTAAAAGACAGTAGTGGGAAATAGTGTGAAGTTCTTCACCTGAATTAAGACAGCAGAGTAAAACTATAGTGGCAGCCACTGTACTCTCTACCCCTACACACTTGCAGAAATAGTACCCATTATTGTTCATGAAAAAGCTATTTGTGTTAACATGCATGGATTATTGTTATTTTTAAACCAATTGGTAAATTTTTTAAAAGTTATTTATAGAGATTATAAGAAACTTGCATAACTCTGTAGCACACTAAATTTATATAAAATACCACTACTTCTGAACTGTCTTCAGTTTGCTTCTGTAACTTATACAGTTTAACAACTCTTGATGTGCACTAGTGACCATTAAAAACCTTCTCCTAGTTTTATCAAGAGCGTTAAACTAAAAAAAAAAAGAGTTGCAAAAGTATTTTACAGAAAATTACTTAAGTAGGAATAGTACAAACACACCTTACTCTTAAAAAGAGAGACAGTTCTTCATTGTGCACTATGGTGTGCATCTGTAATCCTAGCTTTGAGAGAAGTTGGGACAGAAGGATACCAAGTTCAACTCCTACCTGAGGATCTTAGCAAGATCCTGTCTCAAAAAAAAAAAAAAAAAAAAAAAAAAAAAAGAATGGTTGGGAATATAGCTCAGGGGTAGAGTACTGTTACATTTGATATCCAGTAATGACATCAGAGAGAACACTTCTTTCTAAAATATTTCACATAGCTCTACATTTTTAAAATCTATCCTACTGGGTATGTGGATATAGCCCAATGATAACGCACTTTCCTAGCACCCATAAAGCCATGAGTTCAATTCCTAGTACTGAACCTCCAAAAGTTTGACAGCAATTCAATTGTACAGTGTTACAGAATGACATGAAATAGTTCCAGATGTCATAATCTAAATTTTGAAATTATTCTTCCAAATTATCTAGCTCTTAAATCCTAAATCCATTCATTCAAATATTTATTATGCTAGTTTCTATATCATAAAAGCCTAGATAATATCAGCTAATAAAATAAAATACAACTTCATAAATGTTCCCATGAAATCATTTGCTATAATCTTGCTACACGCAAAAGATATTTGCTAACCAGCTCCAGGGGAGAACAAAAAAAATTAGTTGAATAATTTATCTTAAATATAGGGGCTGTTATACTTTTAAAATTAAATTTTAGTCTTCTCCATTATTCACAAACACAACGGTGGCAAATGGTTCCATTTCAAGAAATTTTCTTGGTTCTTTCTCTCCCTGGGTAGTCACTAAACAGACATTTAGAAAGATGGAGGTTTTCAGAATAAAGTTAAACAAGTAATGAATGCTGCCGCACTATTGCTCACTTTGTGTTTTGGCAACCATACATAAGTGAAATACAACAAAACAAAGAATTTCTAAATTGAAAACCTTCACAAATTGTTCTCTCATCTTCACTCATAAAGCTAAAAGCCTGCGACTTCCTGTCCAGACTCCTTCAAGCTACCATTCTCTCAGCATTCTGGTGGGCACAGACAGACAGCTATGCTGCATCTAATAAAATTCTAGGCCACAGTCACTAAACAAATGAATAAAGCTAAACAAATGGCATTCCTTATCAAATAAACACTAACATGATTGAGCATACAGTATTTCAATCAGTCAGCATCTGTTCTATAATCATATTTCCTGTGTTATAACTGTAGTGTGAATGAACAATTCATTTTTATGGATTTATTGCCTCATGCTGTGTCACCATTGCATCTCAATTCTAGTTAGAGGGACTGCAACAGAAAGACATATACTGAAAACAGAAAAACATTTATTATAACTGAGGAATGAGTTAGTCAAATTGTCAAGCAAGTTAAGGCTTAGTAATTTAATCTTCTGGGTGGGAATCTGAACCCTTAATACTCATACCTTATAATCATCAGTAAAATATGGTAGATGGTCACAATATAATGGGTTTTTTTATGAATTTGGGTCATTATGAACATAAGTGACAGTGCTATTTCAGCACAGTGAGGCCCTCCAGACCTATTGAAGCGATATTGGTCTATTAGTCCCACACTGCTGGGAGCTATGGCTGGCACTTAGGCTTTTCAGCTTCCTTCCTTACAGCCAGCTACCGCTCCTTCCTACTATCTTCTGTAAGCCTTTTTAACATTTCTAAATCGCCTCTCCACAGCTGCTGGCTAGGAAATCTGATAATCATGATTTAAGCATAATGATGAGTAAATAAAATGTGAGGAAAAATTTGAGAAGTTAAAGTGCATGTGATTAAACTGCAAGTTCGTTGAAATATACTTTTATCTGTACAAATACCTTTTTCTCCATCTAACCTCTTAAATGAGAGTTTACTAGACCATTGTATTCCAGCTGTATATTATCATTTTTGGAAAACCTTTCCCCTCATGATCACATACTCAGAACAATTTTGTAACCTGGTACAAAATCTCCAGTCAGTTTAATGAGGTTTGGATAAGACAAATTTACTTCTACAGCTGCAGATAAAAAGTAGTTTCCAAGATTGAACACTTAGGATATCGAAGAAACAAACTGAATAAAGATTTAATACTTGAGAGACATGACTTAGAAATCTGAAAATTCATATAAAAGTACATAAAATAAGAGAACAAGTTCAATTCAATCAGAAAATACCTACTGAGTATCTAGCATGTTCAAAACATTATACTAGCACCACAGGGGATATAAAATTGAGTAAGACACAGTCCCTGTTTGCAGATCCTTGTCTAGCAAGCAAGATTAGATACAAATGGCTAAGATGAAAGGCAAAGAAATGTAAGGTATGTAAGAAAAGCATAAACACAATATTATGGGAGTTCAAAGTAAAAAGAGCTACATTTGTAGTCTACAGAGCAGAATCAGAAAATGACAGTGTTCCATGGAAATAAATGTCATTCATTCAAGCAATGTAGGTTGGAAAGATTCTTAAGAGAAGAGATTGGAGAGGAGAAACGCAATGGTAGGCAACTTCAGCTTAGAAATCTACATCCATCTGCTCCACATACATTTACAGAGCATTTACTATAGGCCAGGCACTATCGCAGGCACTGGGAATAGAGGAGTTAATGAAACATAAAAATCGCTGCACACCTTGAGGACACACTAATAAGTGAAATAAATAGATCACAGATATGTAAATACCATATCTTTTCTCTGTTATGAGAAACTGTAGATGTAAATGAGTTGTAGAATGTACGTACGATAGATTCTGTGAAATAGGAAATACTCAAAGGGAATATGTAGGGGAAATAATGAGAAGGAATAAATATGATTTGAAAAGAAAAAGAAAGCACATGTATAGAGGGGGTGAGGAGTTATGGGGTGGGTTGGGACGTGGGTAATAATGAGAATTAACTCATATTATATACTGGTACAAATTCCCTAATGCTGAGTATGATTGTGAGCTGTCTATAAAATGTACCAATAAAGAGCTCAATTAAAGAATAGATTATTTCAATATTTTAAATATATCTTTTCTTCCCATTTCATAATACCTATCATAGATTCTGGATCTCATTTATACCTTCCATTTCTCATACTAAAGAAATGACATGGTATTTACACATCAATCTGTCCTGTTTGTTAAGGAAAAGGGAAAAGGGGCAGGGGAAATTCAAGAAGGGAAAGAAAAAAATTTGATGCTAAAAACAAAAACTGGAAACAAAGCTTATGTATATTGCAGGGTGGGGGATTGTAGGGAGGAAAGAGGAACAGGAAAAATGAGAATCAAGATATATCATGTACAGGTTCAAATTCTCAATGTTGATCACAATGTATATATAAAATGTACCAATTAATTCAATAAAAACAAAAAAATCTTTGTTCTTTGAAAAAAAATTTCCTGTAGTCATAGACCTGATATTATATAAAGGATCAAGATAATAAAAATAGGAATAGTAATAACAATTGGGCCAACGATATAGTTCAGTGGTGGTAAGCACAAGGTCCTGAGTTTGATCCCTGGTACCACCAAAACAAATTATAATAATAACACACTTAAGCATTTAACATGTCAGGAACTTTTTAGGGGATTACACGTAAACATTTAAACCTCAACATGTCTCTCTAAGTTAGATTACTGTTGTTCCTGTTACATGGATAGAAAATTAAAATATAGAGGTTAAACTGTCCAAAACTACATTAAGAAATAAAAATGTGATTCAAACTTGGAGTGTTCAGCTGCAGTGCATGTTCTTAACAATTGTGCTATACCAAAGAAGCATGACACATGACATGTTTGATGCTGTTAAACATGAAATTCAAGGAGCAGCAAGCCTTCTTGAAATACATGAGAATAGTGAAGAATGAAGCTGATGAAATAGGCGGGGCTCCCTCTGTTAAAGGCCTACTGTCTACTGCTACAGAATCTACCTACTGAATTCAGCACAACTGCAAACCACAGATTTGAGATAGGATGTATGACTAGTATGCACTAGAGTGAGGAGAGAGGCTGGGAGAGAAAGATCAGATTTACCACTGAACATTAATCTTAAGTATTCACACAGGCCAGGTGAAAAGTAATTAAGGTACAGAACAGAAGACATGTTATGGGAGTTCCAGGAAATGACAGATTTAAATGCATGTACCCCCAGACACACATGCACATGTTCATCTGGGCACATGCGCACACACACACACACACACACATACACAGAGTTATTGAAAAATATTCTTCCTCCAGTTCAGGCCATAATGTTTAAATTACCCCTGACTTCTCTGCTTCCTCTCACATCCAGTGAGTAGCAAATCCAGAATCTAACAATCTTTCACCATCACTACCTGAATCCACGCAGTGAACAGATCTCACCTGTTTCCTCCCTGCTTCTATCTTTACAACCTTGTTTTAACCTAGCTAGTTACAGTGCTAATAAAATAAGTCAAGTTAGGTCATTGCCCACAACTCTGTAATGGCTTCTTGTTTCATTCTTAGCACAAAGCAAAAGTCCTTACAATTACAAAGCCATGAATGATTTGGTCCTTTTCACCTCCCATTTCTGACTCCACCTCCTCCTACTCTTCCTTTGACTCATCCTGTTTCAGTCACACTAACCAATTTACTATGTCCGGAACACTTCTGTGCTCCTTCATTTTAAAGCCTTTATCTTCGCAAGTCCACCTGCCTGGAATGCACTCTCAAATCTTGCATCCTCTGCTCGACTCTCATCTGAACATCTGTTAAATCTTTCTTCAAATGTCCCCTTCTCAGTTACTGCCCCATTTCAACTTGTGCATACATTAATACCCTACACTGACTTTCTTGAATTTTTCTCTACAGAACTTTTTATTACCTGATATTCTGTATATTATATATACCTTTTTAAAAAATTGTGTGCCTTTCTCCACAAGAATATCAGTTCTCTGATGGCCAAGATTTTTGTCTTTTGTATTCACCACTATTCCCTTGGCACCATAAATAATGCCTAACATATACCAGCTCTCCATAAATATTTGGTGAATGAATAGATTCATTCAGGAAAAATGATGTCAGGAAAGTAAGAGGCAAGAAATAGGATTCATACATTAAAGGCAATTGACTTAATGGATGAGGAAAGGATAAAGGATCAAAATGCCTCATAATATACGGAGTGCAGGTAATTGTGTTGGAAAAGATAGAACAGAATGTTGAGACAAGCTACATTTAGGGAAGTTCAAGAAAGTGTGTCAGTCAGGCAGTTACAAAGAAAATTAAATGCCATGTCATGAAGCAAAGATGAGAATTTCAAAAGGTGGTAGTAAAGTAGTGTTAAACATTGCAAAAATGTTTTCTTAAAAGCAGACAAGCAAGTAGAATTGGCAAAACATTGGTAACCTTTAATGGGTGTTTCATTGAAGTTGTGGAGATAGGAGTCAAATTTGAAAGCACTTAGGAAACAGCTGGGATATGGCAATTCTTTCAGTAAGCTTCCCAGAATGAAAATGTTCATACCCTTTCACCTCGCAATCCCACTCCTTGGAAGTTGTCTTAAAAAATGGCTCACCAGCTGGGCGTGGTGGCGCATGCCTGTAATCCCAGCACTAGGGAGGCAGAGACAGGAGGATTGCTGAGTTCGAGGCTTGCCTGGGCTACATAGTGAGCTCAGGGCCAGCCTGAACTACAAAGCAAGACCTTGTCTAAAAAAAAAAAAAAAGGCTCATCAAGAAGAACTATAGTGAACAAAATGGAAACACAAAAATTATACTGCATGCTTGTCAACAGTAGCAAGTTTGTAAATTACCTAAGAGATTGAATGGGAGGAAAGTACTTTAGTAAACTAGTGATATATTAAAACAATTAACTTCTGATTCCAAAACCAATTAAATAAACTAAAAAAAAAGAGAACTAAAGAACAATCATTTTAATGAACATGGACACAAAAATCATTAAGATAATGGCAAATGGAATGCAGTGAATCCTCAAAAAAATCCTGTTATTACCAAAAAGACTTCATCCCAGAAGTGCAAGGATGGTTTAACATATGAAAATCAATGAATATAATTCATCACATAAACATAAGCAAAGACAAAAATCAGATGATCATCTTAAGAGATACAGAAAAAAAAACACTGACAAAATCCAACCTCCATTCATAATAAAAATATTGAAAACAGGTATAGAAGAACTCAATTCAGTAAAAGCTATTTATAATGAACCTATGTCAGCATCAATTAATTGAAGAAAAGCTAAAAAGCTTTCCCTCTGAAATCAGCAAAAAAAAAAAAAAAAAAAAGAAAACCGGGTATGTTTTCTGTATCCAGTCTCAGTCAGTATAGTATTCAAAATATTTTCCAGGAGGAATCGTGCAAGATAGAGACATAAAAGGGTTATATATAGAAAAAGAAAAACTGTTACAAAGCTACGATGATAAAAACAGCATTATACTAGCAATAAAAAGACATGTGGATCAATGGAAGAGAATGGAGGTTGCAGAGATAATCCCAGGAATACTCAGCCATCCATTCTTTGATAAAGGTGCCAAAAAATAAACTAGAAAAAAATAGCCTCTTTAACAAATGGTGGTGCTGCGAAAACTGACTGCCACATCCACCAGATTGAATCTAAACTGATAACTTTCACTGTATGCTAAAAAAATGGATCAAATATTTCAGTGTTAAAACAGAAACAATCTGTTGGGTAATAAAATAGGTAAAACTCTTGAAGACATAGGTGTAGGAAAGGAAAAGACTTTCTGAACATAACCCTGATTCCACAAGAGTAACATTGAGAATCAACAAATAGGATCATATCAAATTGAAGGTTGTACACAGCAAAGGTAGAGAAATTTTTCTATCTATCCCTCAGACAGAGGACTAATAACTAGAATACATTTAAAAACTCAAAATTATTAGACTCCTTTAAATCAAAGACTCAATCAAAACTTGGCATCTGAGGGCCAGAGGGTTAGCTCAGTGGTTCCGGCGCCTGCCTCGCAAGCGCAAGGTCCTGAGTTTGATCCCTGGTAACCACATACAATGCTGGGTGTGGAGACTCACGCCCACCAGCAATCAATACCGCATACCACAATGCCAGGTGTGGTGACTCACGCCTGTAATCCCAGCACTCGGGAGGCAGAGGCAGGAGGATTGCTGAGTTCGAGGCTTGCCTGGACTACATACTGAGCTCAGAGCCAGCCTGAACTACAAAGCGAGACCCTGTCTCAAAAAGGAAAAAAAAAAAATGGCATCTGAAATAATTACTTGAGAAGTACAAATGACTAATAATACATGAAAAATGTTCAACATCTCTGGCCATTAAAGCCATGCAAGTGAAAACACCACTGAGATTCCATTTCACTCCAGAAAGAATAGCTACCAAGAAGAAACCAATCAGTGACAAATGCTGGAGAGGCTGCAGGAGAAAAGGAACCATTTGCCATTACTGGTGGGAATGTAAACTAGTACAACCGCTGCAGAAATGAGTGTGAAGATTTCTAAAAAAAAGAAAAAGTATAAATTCCCTTTGACCTAGCTATTCCCCCTCTGGGTATATTCTCACAGAGTCAAAAACATTGAAACCCATGTTTATAGCAGCACAATTCATAACATCTAAATCCTAGAGGCAACCTACGTGTCCATCAAGAGATGGATTTAAAAACGGCCACGTTTTTACACAATATATTACCACTCTACCAGAAAGGAGGATAAAAGTGACTAATTTGTAAGAAAATGGATATCGCTTGAGACAAAAATGTTAAGTGAAATAAATCAGACCAACAAGCTTATATACTGCATCATTTCACTTATGTAACTAACATCAAATATAAATTAAACAGCGAAATAAAAGATAATACATAAAGTAACAGGGAGATAGCTGCTTTGGAAAAGGAAATGGGAGTAAGAGATGGAGGGTGAGGTAAGGGAAAGAAAGAAAGAAGAAGAAAACAAGAATTAAGATGTGCTGTGTACATATACCAGTCCTCCAAGATGAATGTAATACATACTTCAAATGAGGACTGATACAAACTGAAATTTAAAAAAATATTTTTTTGGAAATGCATTCAATCAAAACACATCATAGAACTATAGCCAAGCATTTCAGATGAAAAGAATAAATTATAGAATTCTTTTGCCAGGATTAGTTACATTTTTCTTTCTTTCACTTTAATTTGCTAGCCCTTGGGGCATAATGCTGATTTTGTCATAAAGGTCCATTATTTTAGGTGTATAATCCCCACATGCATTCTTTAGACTATTTCTGTTGTTGAATTATTAATTTTCATTTCAGGAGTTTTATTATATCAAACAATGAGTACCAACAGGAAAAAAAATTAAAATTAAGGTTTTGAAATTTTAATACTTATTAAGCTTATATAACAGCATCAAAATTTTCAACATCAATTGATTTTGTGTACAAAAAATAAGAACAGGGAGAAATTTCTGTGTGACACAAAATGAAAATACCAACAGAACTGTACAAAAAAATCTTTACTTCAATTATCACACCTAAGGCAATCTTTACACATGACAACAGGACATTCCATACACATAGATTTTACTTTCCTGGCATTTTAAAGAGGGCATACTTGACATCTTGCTAGTCTTACTGTTTTCTCAGGAGGTTCTTACTATATTATACAATCTGTAATTAAAAGGAACATAACTATCAATAAAATAAAATATTTATTGTTAATATTTACTGCATGTTTTATAAAAACAAGATTTTCACATCAACCATGTACTTCCTTACAAACCCAAAAGATAACATCAGAAATAAATTCCCATGTAAACCACAATGAAAATATCAATAGAACACTACAACAAAAATAATCTTTGCTCCAACTGTCGCACAGAAGGCAGTCTTCACACATGACACCTGGAGGTTTCATGTATAATATTGCTTACACTGACAGCACATGCGACTACTTTCCTTTTCTGTGTGACAGGTCATTCTTGTTACTTCTCATGTCTTCCTGTTTTGTCAGGAGTTCCTACTATATTGTATAATGTACCCTTAACAGCAAAGTAACTAGCAAAAAAGTAAAATATCTATGTTGTGAATACAGAGAATAGACATCAATATTTTCAGATCAGTTGTTTACTTGGTAGCAAAATCAAAAAGGTAGTACCAAAAATAAAAATCTATTTGAAGTACATGTAAATACAAACAAAAGTCTACCACAGAAATAACCCTTGCATCAACTGTCACACCCAAGGGAGTCTTCACACATGACAACTGAATACTGTATATGTATTGCTGAAATTGACAGCTTCTGTTTTTTTTCTTGTCCTGTTTTGTAGGACACAGTTGACATCTTTTTGGATTTCCTGTTGTCATAGTAGGTCTTTGTGATGCTTCATGTGCCTGTTCAACTGTCTTCTCATCAGTGTATTCCACAATTTTTTGTGTAGTTCCCTGGGCAGAAATATTGTTTTTTTGCTGATCTCTTATAAGTTCCAGTCCCAAGCCTCTAAGAAAATTTCTCCAGGTTATTTTGTGCTTGTTATTTTCTTTGTAAACTGCCTAAGTATTTATACCACATATGCTTAGGACTGAGAAAACACAACCATTGGCAATTGCATCATAATTGCTGTATGACTCATCAATAATATCTATTCCATCTTTGGTTTTGTTGTAGAAAGTTTCCATCTGGGGCTTCTGTTTCATCAAGGTTACCTTATCATTATTTGCAACACAGTGCAATGTTGACATCAATAGTACCATTTTGTTTTTCTTTGCTATATCTAAAGCCTATACTATAATCTTCCTGAAATGAAAACATTCTACTATATAAGCCCCTGTTTGAAATTGTAGCATTTCATTTGAAATTTGTTTTCTTCCTGCATACAGTTTCTATGGTAGTCAAGTTGTGCTGTTAACAAATGTGACAACAACTTAAAACTGGTAAACCAACTGTTGAATGTCATATTCTGTTTAGCTTGGGAGATGGGAACAAGTCTGCTCAAAGTATCATTTGGTTTGTTACTAAAAGTATAAGGACCTGGTGGCTGAGTTTCAGGATACATTTCTAAATTGAAGGCATAATAAGTCTGCACATCTGCACAGGTATAAATTTGTATGCCATATTTTGAAGGATTTTTTTTTTTGGCATACACCACCTGAAGCTACGGGTACAGTGAAATGTTGCAGGACATTCAATAGTTGTTTATTTAGATGTGCAAATTGTTTGACAATTAATCGCAAATCTCTCAAACAATGTATACACAGTAGCCATATTATCAGTTTATTTTCTTTCTTGCCAGGTGATTTTGTCATCCAATTTCAGGCAATTTTGAAGAAAACCAAATCTCCTCCAAGTCACTATTCTACAGACCTAAAGCCCTCACCCATATCTTTCCCATAAGTCCATTATATTCTGTGATTACCATTAGAAAACCCTGCTAAGTATAGCAGATCTATGAATGCTTTCAGTTCAGCTAGTGAGGTGTCATAATAAATGCATTTCTGAGTGTGGCTATTGCTGCATACAAAACGTTTTACTTGTATTTCACATCTTGTAGCATTATGTTGATTATAAAAAATTTCCAAAATTGAATGGCAATGGTGGCATTCTGTTCAATAGGTTTCACCAATGCCACGATTCTCACTATATTTCACACCTAACTCTAATATTGAATCGTTCCATTTGGTAGCATGACTATTCTGACCATTTTGACTAGTGAAATTTGTACTCACATTGCTGTTTTCCCTATCATTTGAATCAAGTAGGTTTGCATTCCCTGTATTGGTTGATTTTTTTTTTGAGATAGGGTCTTACTTTGTAGTTCAGGCTGACCCTCAGCTCACTATGTAGCCCAGGCTAGCCTCGAACTCACAGCAATCCTCCTGCCTCTGCTTCCCGAGGCATGAGACACCATGTCTGGCTGTACTGATTGGTTCTTGGTCCATTTCACCGTCACAAGAAAGTAAACTCACATGACCAGCATCAAAATCATCACAATCTTTGTCATCCATGAATGAGCAGTCTGACAAATTACTTTCAACTTTTTCCAAAACTTGCAAATCTGGTTGCTTGTTTGTTTTGTTTTGTTTTTTGTTTTGGTTTTGAGACAGGGTCTGGCTTTGTAGTTCAGGCTGGCCCTGAGCTCACTATGTAGTCCAGGCAAGCCTCAAACTCAGCAATCCTCCTGTCTCTGCCTCCCGGGTGCTGGGATAACAGGCGTGAGCCACCACGCCCGGCACTGTGGTGTGTAGTGTTGATTGCTGGTGGGTGTGAATCACCACGCCCAGCATTGTATGTGGTTACCAGGGATCCAACTCAGGACCTTGTGCTTGCGAGGCAGATGCTGGAACCACTGAATTAAATCTCCGGCCCAAGCAAATCTGGTTTTTCATGTCCTATTGTACTGAACTGGGCTACTTCTTCCAGAATAATCACAAGAAAACTTAAAAAAAATAAGTCCTAAATGCACAGAAATTTAGCAAGGAGCATTTCATGGATAAAACTCACCGGTTGCTGTTTTGGAGCTCCTATATACACCTTACCTTTCTTCTGGCAACTGGGTGAATGCACAGATAGGTTTTTGCTTTCCCTAGCCATAGCTACTGTGAGTCACACCAAAGTCCATTATGGCAAAATACATGTTTATATAACACAAGAGAGGTGTGAATGTATTTTACCCCTGTGTGGAGTTCAGGTAAACATACACAAAACTTATAAAATTAGCATTATATTCCTAAAATCTCTAGTTTGAGACTTTTACACATGTGCATAAACTTGCTATTACTCACACCAAGTGAATAAACACAAAAGTTTTTTCCTGTTATAACTCAGTGTTATATCCTTGGGCTAGTTAATACCTGGCAAGAGAATATTCATTTCAACATTGTTTTCTGTGCTATGTAGAAATATACTTAGTGTGAAAACTGATGACCAATAAAGAAGATGAAAAAACTAGAAAAAAATTCAGCTTTCTGTAGAAAATTAGATTCCTATAGTCTTACAAATCTTAACATCTAATTGATATTATCATAATCATAAAGTTTTGTTAAGTGCCAAAAAATAAAAAAAATATTTTATGAAGCTGAGTATTATGCACACAATTATAATGGTGGCACTCAGGGAGGGTGTGGCCAGAGATTAGAAATGTGAGTTCTATATGGGCTGTTTAGTAAGCCATATCTCAAAATTTAAATAAATAAATAAATAAAGACGGGCTAGGAACATAGCTTAGTGGTAGAACACTCCTGGGTTCAATCCCCACGGTAGTGCTATATTTGAGTACTATAAATAATCTGAAAACTGAAAATGTTTGATATATTAAATAGAAAAAAATGCAAGTTTAAAATGCATGCCATTAATTTATTTAACATTTAATTATAGAGCTCATCCTAAAGTGACATTCATATACCAGATATAGAGGGGTAGACAAGTAAACCTATCCTCATACTATTTATTTCATGATTAAAACTATGAAAAACATATATATATATGTATATATATGAAAAATATAACTCTAAATGGCAAAACTACCTATTGTGATAGCATTAGAGCTCTTTTCTCTGGAATGGTTTTCAATAAAAATTGTTTCCAATAAATATAGAGAAAAATAAATATAATGATGAAAAGAAGAGAGTTTAGAGAGTCACCTGAGAGCTGGAGATTTAGCTCAATGGTTCTGCCACCTGCCTTACAAGTGCAAAGTCCCAAATTTGATCCCTGGCACCCACCCAAAAGAACAAAGAAAAAGAAGTTTGAAGGAATAGCACAATTTGAGGAAATTTTGATGCTTAGGTTGGAATTCAGTGCCTCATCCATACTTGGAAAGAACTCTTGCATGTGATGCATATCGCCAGGCAGAGGAAACATTTTTTAGAAGAGGAAATGAGAGCATGTCTCGAGTCAAAGGGATACTGGAGAGGAAGAGATTAAAAATTCACACATCTTTCTTGTTGCAAAAGGTAATTTAACATACTGATTCTGAGAATTCTTTATGTTCCTTGGAGAATGAACTATGCATAGCCTAGAATAACAGTCCTAGAACTGAAATTTAAGTATATCTCTTGTGAGCACTAATAAAGCTCTACTCCCCCATGTAAGAAAGAGCTTCATTCAGACAATAAATTTCATAGTACAATTATAGACCCTAAACTAAATAATTACTGGACACTATCATTTCTCATAAATACCTAAGATTATAGAATGTATTCACTTTGCCTCAATAACTTTGCTTCTAAATGATTTTTTTTTTTGAGACAGGATCTCACTTTGTAGTTCAGGCTGGCCCTGAGCTCACTATGTAGCCCAGGCAAGCCTCAAACGCAGCAATCCTCCAGTCTCTGCCTCAGGAATGCTGGGATTATAGGTGTGAGCCACCACGCCCAGCATTGTGGAATGTGGTACTGATTGCTGGTGCGGGTGAGTCACCACCTCCAAGATCATATCATTGTATGTGGTTACAGGGACCTAACCAGGGACCTTGCACTTACTAGGCAGGCAGCGGAACCACTGAGCTAAATCTCCGGCCCTCTAAATGATATTTTTAAATTCAGTGAAAACTATCTGAGTGTAGGTTGATGTTTTATTGTAATTTGAAAGAAATAAAAGTGAATAAAAAGTATAGATAGCATTTTTAATATGTTGACCTTTCAGTTCCTTAACCTCATTTCCATTGATTTTCTCCTCCCATTCCATATCCATTTACCCACTCCCCATCTTTTGAAAGTTACCATCATTACTCTCTACCACTGTATCTTCAAAACCACTAATTCAAACATGACATTCCCTGATAACAACTTTCCAGGTTACTTGTCTACTACTCTCACTATCACCCATTTCAGTTCATCAGGACTCCAGTTCACTGATCTCTCTTCCCTTTTGCTTCTTGTTCATTATAATTTTCTTCACCTTTCTCCTTATCTAGCTTAAGGTCTAATATCACTAACAAACCCACAAAATATCTTATCTCATTATGTTATTCATACTGATCCAGTCAAATTCCAACCACTGATCTTTCTTACTGTTCACCTTTCTTACTGTTTGAACCTAAATCCAGTAGTTACAAGGCAAAAAATCACACAACAAGCAGCATGGTTTTAGCACCTAAAAACAAAACCACTACCTGCAGCAGGGCCCTGTGTACTACTTATTATTCCTCCTTCTCTTTTCACTTTTGGCCACAATGTTTGTTTGTTTCTTATCGACAGAGTCGCACAAATTTGCCCAGGTTTTGTTCCAACTTGTGATTCTCACACTCAGCCTCCAGACTATCTGGAATTAAAGGCACAAGCTGCTACACTGGTCTCTGCCCAACTGTTAAAATGTTTCTCCACTCTCCTCAAAGTCCCCAGAATATAATCATTTAGCTCTACTGTTTTCAGAAAATAATTGTGCCTTGGCCATAGCTATGAATATAGATATAAAAAGAGGAGAGATTTCAAATAAATAACCTAATGATGCATCTCAAGATCCTAGAAAGATGAGAAAAACCCAAATCTAAAGCTAATAGAAGAAAAGACATTGTAAATGTTAGTGAAAATTAATGAAACTGAGACTAAGAAAAAAATACAAAGGACCAATAAATCGAGAAAATTTCAAAAATTTCAAATGTGTTCCTAATACCAGTGGAAAAAGGGAAATAAAAATTCCTGAGAAAATACATGGTGAAAATACAACATACCAAAACCTGTGCAAAACAGCAAAAGGAGCCGGGTGTGGTGGCTCACACCTATAATCCCAGCACTCTGGAGACAGAGAGAGGAGGATTGCTGAGTTCCAGGCTTGCCTGGGCTACACAATGAGCTCAAGGCCAGCCTGAACTACAAAGTGAGACCCTGTCTCAAAAAAAAAAAAAAAAAAAACCAGCAAAAAGAGGACATGGGGCAAAATTTGTAAGAATAAATACCTATATTAGAAAAGAAGAGTACACATAATCTCACATTATAATTCAATAAACTAGAAAAAACCCTCAAAATTAAAAGGGAAAAACATTTCAGAACAATAATAGAGAACAGAAAAACCCTAGAAAACATAAATAAAAGTAGGTTTTTGAAAAAACAACTGGCAAACATTTAACCAGTCTAAGAAAAATAGAAAAACACTCAAAAAAAACAAATAAAAAATTAAACAACAGTGGCCAGAGATTTAGCCCAGTGGTTTCCACACCTGCTTAGCAAGCGCAAGGTCCCTGGTTTGATCCCCAATAACCATATACAACAGTACCACTTGTGGTGACTCATGCCCACCAGCAATAAGTACCACATACCACGGTGCCAGGCATGGTGGCTCATGCTTGTAATCCCAGCACTCTGTAGGCAGAGGCAGGAGGATTGTTGAGTTCAAGGGTTGCCTGAGCTACATAGTGAGCTCAGGGGCAGCCTAAACTACAAAGCACAACACTGTCTCAAAAAAAAAAAAATTAGGGGGGCCGAAGGGTTAGCTCAGTGGTTCTGGCACCTGCCTCGCAAGCACAATGGTCCTGAGTTCAATCCCCAGTAACCATATACAGTGTTGGGCTGGAGACTCACACCCACCAACAATCAATACCACATACCACAGAGCCAGGTGTGGTGGCTCACACCTGTAATCCCAGCACTCGGGAGGCAGAGAAAGGAGGATTGCTGAGTTCAAGGCGTGCTTGGGCTACATAGTAAGCTCAAGGCCAGCCTGAACTACAAAGTGAGACCCTGTCTCAAAAAAAAATATTAAACAACAAATTACAGCAGACATGTAAGAAATAAATAAGATTTAGGGGGATTGGTACTGCAAAATGAATCTAGGGCCTTTGCACTCAGCTCCATTGTTCCTCCTTTTACAATTTGGAGGCCAGGACTAAATTGGCAAGGTTGCCCAGGCTGACTCCAACTTGACATCTTCCTGTCTGATCTTCCAAGAGTGCTGGAATTAAAGGCACATGACACCATAAGCATCTAAAAAGACTATTATAAACAATTACACGCAAATAAATTGGATAACCTACTGGAAACAAAAAATTTCCTGAAAAATACAACCTACCAAGATTCTGATGGGATAAAATAGAACTAAATAATATAGAGGTTAAAATAAACAAAACCCTCCTAAGAAAGAAAAATCCAGAATCAGTCATCTTCATACTAAAGTCCAAATATCAAAGAACTAATTAACTCATATATTTTAAAATCTCCCAAAAAAATTTAAGCTAAGAAGACAAACTTCTAAACATATTTTATGATATCAAAATCACCTTAATACCTAAGTCAGACAGAGACGTTGCAAGAAAAATAAAACTACAAGCCCAGTCTCTCTGATGAATATTGATGTAAAACTGGCCCCTGGGGGGTCTTGCTGTCACCCTGGCTGGCCTTGAACTTTTGATCCTCCTGGTTCACTTCCTGAGTGCTGGGATTATAGGCTTGTACCACCATGTCTGGTTCCCAACATCCTTTGAGAAAGCTCTCAACTGTTAAGATAAAGAAGGAAAAAGAAAAAAGAAGTTTTACACTAAGATGTGATACAAAGCAAGGACACTCACTCTCAACAGTTCTGTTTCACAGAGTAATGGAAGTCCTAGCAAGAGCAATCAAACAAGGAAGGAAGGAAGGAAGGAAGGAAGGAAGGAAGGAAGGAAGGAAGGAAGGAAGGA